>RCUC01169207.1:0-50817 GCA_003697995.1 Taxidea taxus jeffersonii | reverse complement strand
GCTCTTCTGTGAACACACCAAACACATACCGGCCTTGGGGCCTCTGTTCCTCCTGTTCCCTCCACTTGTCAACACCCTTCCCCACAGTCTATGTGGCCTCCTCCCTCACCTGCTTCAAGTCTCCAATCATCTATGCCCTTCTCAGTATACCCTTCCCTGTCATGCAAAATGAGAGTATAAGACATAAATAAAATCATTTAAATAATAAATTCAAATTCCAGCTCTACCACTTGCTCTCTGTGTCTCTCCTTCACCAAGGCATTTAAAATTTTCCAACCTCTGTTAACTTGTCTATAAAAAGAATAGTACTCTTCTGTGCCCTCAAAAACTTATAAACAAATAAAAGTATGTGTGAAGGTTTTTGTCAAATTTGTGTAAAGCACAGGATAAATAGTAGTTATTATAACATGGAAACAGCTATGTGTTTTGCTAATCCCCACTAGGAAGAAGCTCTAAGAGTCAAATCTTCAGAGGAAAGCAGATTCAAGTCATCGTTTTATTCTCAGGCATAAGAAACAACAGGGCAGAAGCAATGAGAAATATTTGGGTTGGAAGAATGGGAGAGTGGGAAAGAATATGATTATCATCTTTAGATATGTAAAGTGCTATGTTATAAAAAGGAGTTAAGTTGTAGTCTGTGGTCCTAGAGACAGGAATAGGACAAAGAGGTTGGAACTTTCAAAAAGGCAGATTTGGGTTTCTAAAAGGTCACATTTACCAAGGATTGCAAAAGCATGAAAAAGCAACAACTATTTTAGGAGACAGTTTCTTCCTTGAAAATGAAGGTCTTTCTTTTTTCCTAAGACACGGTGGTTATCCATTTGTCGTGGTATCTTAAAGGAGATTTAAAGCAATGATGGAAAGTAAGAATCAGTCCCAGCAGTGATATTCTGGCATTTCACAAAAATGTCCTGGGATTAAACCCATAAATATAATTAAGTCAAAGACTATCACCAAGGATTCTGCAATAGTCAACATCCCTAAAGAATCACTATTATAGTCTGTCACAGTTGTGTAGGATCATAAAAAAGGAATTAAACTTACAACATGTCTACTTATATCTAGTTAAGTCTAGTCATATCAAGAATAAAAGGAAATACCGCACACATTAAATAGCAAATGATTACAAAGCAACGTGAACACTGTATTTTGGCAGGGAGGTGTGGATTTGTGTGTGTGTGTGTGTGTGTGTGTGTGTTTTAGAGGCTGAGAGCATAAAACAATGAAGCATCCTTTGGACATCTCATTGCACAGGTAAAGTTTTCAAAAGACTATAACCAGTGCTGTGCTGGTAAATGCTTAATAGCCAGCTCTCTGTGGCGGGCAGAAGCCCTGATCTGTAGCCTTGGCTGATTTCTGTGGGGTTAACTATTCCCATCAAGGTCAATTTTAAGCTACCAACATGGTATCCTTGAACACATATTGGGTGGAAAAGTTCAGGGTTACCTCCAGCAAGCCACTGTGAGGCTGCTCTGGCCCACCTCTGAGTCTAAGACGAACCTCATAATTCTTATTATATAATTTTACTGTGGCCCTACTCCTTTCCCCCACCCTAACACACAAAAATAAAGTATGTAAAGTAATGATACCTCTTCTTTACATACAGGATTTCCCCATTTTGGCTATAACTATGTTTTACACATAGAAATGTCTGTTTATGTCTCAATGTGAGAGCTGCAGTTTATAGGAAAATATTCCTCTATTAATATTTCTCCTCAGCTGACTTCCACATACTCCCTGTGCTTATTACACAGAGCAATTGCTATAGTCCTATTATGAATTAGTAATATCAGAAAATTATTAGTTTCCAACTCATTGCAGGAATAGTATACATGTAACTGGAATATGCTAAATTCACAAAAGCCAAAAAATCATTTAGTAGAAATATCCAAATCAAAACCTTCAACAACTGCAAGTTCAATTTAAGTTCAACTATAAGCTCAATTTAAGCACAGGAAATAATACGAAGGAGTTCTGTATTTTTATATTGGATTTCATACAACAAAAATGATTTCTTTTCTCTGCCACCTCCTTTTAGTGGATGAGCCCTATACAGAGGCAAAATATAGGATTAGAATTTCCAGTGTTTCCACGGGGCTCAGGACAATAGTACACAATTGTCAGAACTGTGTACACCTAAGAAAGTATTCTTAGCATTTAAAGATGCATCTTCAGGCATGTAGCGTACAGGGAAAAGATGACATCATGTCTGGAAATTGCTTTAAAATACTTCAGCAAAGAATTAAAAAGAAAAAGAAAACAGGAGATGAAGCAAATAAAACTGTAATGACTACTGAATGTGGATGAAAAGTATACACAAGATATACACACATATTATTTCCCCAACTTTCGTGTGTGTTTGCAATTCTGCCCCTGCCCCCCAAAATAAACAAAGCTTCCAGAAAGACACGGGTTATATTTAACACAGAAAACATTTATTAATTTTCTGTGGATCTACTAGAGACCTTAGTAAATAGCCTCCTAAATCCCATTTCAGCAAGTCTGAATACTACATGCATATTTATTGTTATTAACAGTTGAAGGACAGTAACACGACTACTCAGGACAAAACTGTAGATAGTACTCTCAATTCCAAAGTAGTTATATAAAGCCATAAGGCCTTCCTAAGGTTTTTTATTTGACCTTGCATAGGTACCTCTCACGCCATTCATAATATTAATTGTTCCCTTATTAAAGAAAACTCCCTCGGGGTAAACAATCACTCCACGGTTTGTCATTTTAGATTTCTTTTGCTGAGAACTGAACTAGCCAATAGCACACACTCAGTTAGCCATGATTTAGGCAAACGGGAAGGCTTGACAGCATGGCCCTTGATGTACATCAGAAGCACTGGGTTTAACAAAAAAAGCTTAGGGGGTGGCATTCAACAGTCTGAAAGGTATCTAACTAAAGAAACCATCTGACTTACCCTGTGCTTACAGTACTCCTGCAAATCACAGGCAGGCTGGAAGCAAAGCCACACAATTGGGTACAAGTTGGTCGTTGCTTCCTAAAACTGAAGCAAAGTTTCACATTCTAGGCCCAGGACGAATGACTGTCCTGGGAGGGCCTTTTTGTCTCCTACTTAGGTATATGCTTAAAGCTCTACCATAGCGTTCAACCAACGAACACAATAAATATACACCTTTTCTGAGAAGGCAGAAAGCAACTGCCCACAAACTTAAATGAGGTAATGAAACTGTTAACCTAGGTATCTTTGAGGAAGAGAAGATGTTCACTAGATTTGTCTTCCTGGTTTTTACAAGAGAAAATAAATTTCCATTCCTGTTCTCTGCTTATCCAACCAAAAAAGAGTCCCAAATTCAGATTAAACTGTTCTATATTAAAGATCCAGAATGTAGCTTAAAACAAAATCCCAGGAAAATTCTGCTGTAAAACTTTGAACATCCTCAAGTTGAAGCATATTCTATTAAAAATGCCTTATTAAAAAAAATCAAAGAAAAAATTCTCTTATTCTACTCATAAGTAAAAAAAAAAAAAAAGTCAATAAAGGACTTAAAATTACCTAATGATATCAATTTTTGCTTGCTTTTTCTCCCACATATCTTCAGAGCCACACTTGTTTGCCTTCCCCAAATCTATCTTATACATGAGATATATATATAGTTTTACACAATGACCCATTTTATATCACTCCGTGAACAAGAAATGATTATACGTTCCCAGCAGAAAGCAGGCTCGCAAGCACCGATGCAAAATTTGTCCATTATAATAATCTGCATTTCTCCTGTTAAATGCTTCTGATGAGAAGCCTACAAAATGATTATAGTCTTCTGATCTTCTTAAAGCACAATAGAGAAGGAAACATTAGAATGATCACAGAATGCTTGTGGGAATACAATTTCACTCTGATCTCTTTCATGTACAACTCCATGGGGATCTCAAAGGCTCTTCTTGACACACAATAATTATTTATTTACTCAGTTTCTGAGCCTGATGCCATGATACGGATTTAAATATTGTCATACAGATAATGCTTAGGTACAATGTCCTTCTAGTGACGCTTTATCTATTTTTGCTCCCAATGCTCTCTTGTCTAAGATCCAACACCATATGCATTGAAATAAGGTGTTCTTCAATGTTTCAAAACCTGATTTATTAGTTGTTCACATTCTATCTGCCTCTGAAAACCGCAGTTTTACTTTCACTGGCTGCACAAAAGGTTGAGGCTCGATTTCCCTTCACTTTATCATTTGATCAGCATATTTGACACATGTGTTAAGTTCTCCTTTCAACTATATAAACCACTGAAAATTCATGCTTTGTTTTTTTTTTTAAGATCAGGTCAGTTTAGAACGCGCTTGACTAATGCATTTGTCATCTTCCATATTTACTACTGTTTCAAAAACCTGGGCTCAAAAAACTGTCCTTGCTATTGTAAAGCACAGCAAGGCTGGGCTGAAACCCAGGCTTGCCCAAATTGGGAAAACTACCATCAGCCAATACATATTGTATGATCTACAGCTAGGAAAAAGGTGGGACAATCCTAGGGTCTGAAAATAACCACAACAAGGAATAAGAACAGATGGAATTATCTGAGGAGATAGGACTTTTTAGGAAGAGAGAGAAAATGGTCTGGAAAAGGCGAGGAAGACAGCAATCACGTGTCTACATGGCACAGACAGAGCCACTATTTACAATAACAGCAAGGGAAGCAGGCTCTCAAGGTGCTAACAGGTTCTAGTTCTATCTGCTCTTGGAAGAAGGTTAAAAGAACATTCAATAAAGATGTCTGGGATATAGGAGATCTGCAATGGTAAGGTGGGTAAATTCAGACAGAGGACTGGGGCAGTGGGGGGCGGGGATGGAAGCAGCACTGGGGACAAGGAGCCTCACGATGTTGGGCAAGTGAGGAACTGTGGGCTCTTTGTGGTAACCGATGTGGCTGAGATACAGGGCATGGTGATATGCAAAAGACTTTAGGTATGAACCCGTAAGAGTTGAAGGGAAATGAAGGCCATGAAATTGCTAAGAATATAAATAGTTCTAGAACTCTCATGTTTATTCTTTGGATGGTGGTTTGGAAGATACCTTCCTGAAATGATCTTAGTCAATGAACAATTCTCAATCTTCATCCTTTTCACTGGATCTAACAGTATCAACTAACAAAATCAACTGTTACTTTGAAGATTTTATTTATTTATTTGTCAGAAGGAAAGAGAGAGTGAGCACACGTGAGGGAGGAGCAGGCAGGGGGAGAAGTACACTCCCCGCTGAGCAGGGAGCCCAGTGTGGAATTCGATCCCAGGACCCCAGGATTCCAGGCAGACACTTAACCAACTAAGCCACTCAGGCATCCTTCAACTGTCCCTTTCTTAAGACAATTTCTTCACTTAGGTTCTGTGACTCTATATCATAATCTCTTGGTTCTCCACCTTACTCCCTAGCCAGTCCTTCTCCATTTTCTTGCTGATTCCTCCTCATCTTCCTGACCTTTTATCATTCAAGTATCCCTGTGCTGAACCCTTGAATCCTTTCTCGGTTCTAGATATACGCCATAGAAGATTCTAGTTAAATATCATCTACATAAGAATGATGCTTCAATTCCCCTCTCTAGGCTAGCCCTCTCTCCTGAACTCCAGACTTGGAGGTCCAGCTGACTACTCAGGATCTCCACTGGAATTCTAGTAGACATGATTCCAATTTAGTATGTTCAGCAACACACTTTGATCCACCTCCCATTCCCTACTTGTTCCTCCTATACTCTTCCTTTTATCATGAAAAAGGGGACAACGTACTGATTCATGCTACACTGGAGATGAACCTGGAAACCATTACGCTAAGTGAATGAAAGCAGACGTAAAAGGCCACGTACAGTTGCATTTATATGAAACATCCAGAACAAGCAAATCAACAGACAGAAAACAGTCAAGGGCTGGGGAAGGAGGGATGGAGAGTGACTGTTAGAGACAGATTTCTTTCGGGGGTAATACAAATCTTCTGGAATTATGTAGGGGGTGGTCACACAACTCTGTGAACATACAAAAATCACTAAATTGTACACTACAAAATGGTGAATATTGTGGTATGTGAATTTTTTATCTTAATAACATTTAAAATTAAAATAATAAAAGACTGTAGAAACTTTGTTTTGTTTGCCCTTGTATCTCAAGCACCTATAACAACATCTGACAACAGTGGCTACTCAAAAAATACTTGCTGAATAATTGATAAACTAGTCTCTAAAGTTCATACATTTATACACACCTACTACTGTGTACATGTTCTACGGTTCCCCCTTCTTTATACATCATTATTTAATGATGTATGATTATTTAATGACGTATGAAAGAAGAGCAGAGATGAAACCAGAAGTCCACTGTTCTATCTTGAAATCAGCCCTAAAAATTAAAATAAATACGAAAAAAAAGAGCTGAATAAGAAGTACCAAGGGTGTTCAGAACTCTCTCGAAATAAATTTAGGTATTTGCATAACACTACATTTAAGCTTAAAAATTAAATTTGTAATTTAAATTTTGGTAGAGCACAATGGGCAAATTCTAAATCAACCCACAGACAGGTATCATAAAAACACTTCTATATGGTACAGTGACAGAGAATAAAAAGTCTAAGATACAGTGCCCAACCCTTAAGGAATTTATAACCTACACGGGTAGAAAATAAATACCCAAGGTCCTAAAATTTCCAAAGTTAAAAGATTAGCAAATAGGGGCTGCACAAAGTGACATTATAAACTTTATTATCTATAAACTTTATCTATATTATCTATATATTATCTATTAACATTATCTATAAACTTTATAGAGGAACGATGGGACAAACCTGACCTCAGCCAGAGGATCAACATAGTAGCGTCAACGGAAATAAGTTATCTTGAAAACCTATACCTTTGATATGAAGTGTTGTGAACTACATTTGCCCTCTGTATCTTCCTCTTCAAAAACACAGAATTCCAGCCTAATTTTAAGAGAAACATCAGGTAAGGACCAACTGGAGAACATACTACAAAATTCCTGCGAGGCACTCTTGAAAATTTTCAGGGTCATCATACAAACTCTAATCAAGAACGTCCTAACATGACACCACTGTTAAATGTAGCAAGGAGGTATCCTGAATGCAACCATAGAAGGAAAAAAGGTAAAACCAAGAAAACCTGAAAAAAAAAAAAAAAAAAAGAACCATAGCTAATAATAGTGTATCATATTGGTTCATTAATTTGAAGAATAAATCATAATGAGATGAGACTATAATAAGACAGGAAACTGGATGTGAGCTAATGTGAAATCCTGCACTATCTTTGCAAGTTTTCTATAAATCTACATCTATTTTGAAATAAGAATGTATTAAGCCACCTGTTTACATAAAAAAAAAACACCCAGCAAGTAAAAGAGTAAAATTATGTATGATTTTAATTTGGTAGCAACTGAAAAAAATCACATATCTAATATTCTTAAATATTCTTAAATAAATTCTTTTTTTTTTTAAGATTTTATTTATTTATTAGTTAGAGAGAGAGAGAGAGAGAGAGAGAGCACAGGCAGACAGAGAGGCAGGCAGAGGCAGGCTCCCTGCCGAGCAAGGAGCCCGATGTGGGACTCGATCCCAGGACACTGGGATCATGACCTGAGCCGAAGGCAGCCGCTTAACCAACTGAGCCACCCAGGTGTCCCTCTTAAATAAATTCTTAAATAAATATTCTTAAAATTTTTTATCTGGCAGTTTTTCTTTCTATGTGGAAGAGAACTTATCATTAACTGGGGTGGTGGTAGAGATTTACTAATTGTTCTCATTTAGATGACTCTCATTTCACAGTGTATCTTAAAATCTAAGGAACCACATCCCTTCTCACACACACACACAAGCACACCCACAAACACTTTGTTTTCAACACCATAGGAAGGCAGCGCATTTTCCATTCCCCAGTGGCAGGCAAGGAAATCCCTCCTAAAAGCACAGGTTTCCCAGGTGTGCTGCTGCCTGGGGTGCTCATGCCAAGGCAAGAACACACCTGTCAAGAAGGAAGGCCCAGCTGAAGCTGAAATATCTGGTTGCCTAGGCTTCACCCTGCCATATCCCATTCCTCAACCTGTTCATCCATAGGCTCTTTTGGATGGGCTCCTCTCCCTTCTCATTATGGCAGTGTTGTTTTGTCTGAAATGCAACCACAGATGAATTGGACTTTAGGAAATATTCCCATTCTAGTTCTGTAGTCACATCAGAAACCCTAGATCCCGTGTTAATTTTGTTATAGCTTTTAGTTCTCACATTTCAATGGAAAATCACTCTTCCCTCGAGAATGCCACTGATATTGGCAAGAAAGCGCGGGGGCTGCCACACAACTCAATCACCAATAACAACCGGGGAAACTCAACCCTCAGCAGACATTAGTAATCACGGGAAAACAGCCAGAACTTTAATCACAATTCTTTCAGAAACAGCCAGGGATTTCGAAGTGCTGTTATTCTAGGATATGACCCTGATACAGTGCTTAATCAAAGCCACTGCCAGTGGAAGACGAACCTGCAGACTTTAATAAAAACCAATTTCATAAAAGTCAGTGTGTCAGCATCATGCTAGACCCAACTTAGCAAAATTGTAAAAGTTTACATATGTACACATCCTACAGATAAGACATGAGGCCATAGAGCATTTGCGTACTTAGAACTGTGTGTTTATGCAAACACACGCGCATGCACGCACACGCATTCACACGGGCACTGCCATTTAGACACGCAGTCACACAATTAAGGTTAGACAGTCGACCAAAGTACTGGAAAATGTGAACATGTCTAACTGGGGACCAGCTGGGTGGGCAGGTGCCGGATCTGGACTGGACCGCCTCCACGTCTCTGGGATGATCTGGAGGCTTTCTTCAAAATAGAAATTTGGGAGAAAGTGTTTTTGGTGTCAAGCCTCGGCTAGCAATAGACACAAGTCCCAGATGTTCAGGAAGCCGTGAAGTTTGACTTACTCTGCCATCAGCTCTATTTTTGGACTGTGTCCTGGCAAAATGGCAAAGGCCATGGTCATCCCTTAAGATACAGCAGCTGCCAGAGCGCCTGGTGCTGCTGGAGATGCTCATTTGAGCTGTCTTCTGTCCTCAAGTTGCTAGGCCATCTTCTCTGCTATACCCCCACGCACAGGGCTCCTCTCTTCTCCCTGACTAGGAGAACTGAGGAATCTGGCAGGGGGCAGAGGGGCACGGAGACTATTTCCATCAGGGAATAGTTGTAATATGTAACGGTGGGATAAACAGTAATTCAGAATGATTTACAGCCTATTAGGACTGAAGGGGATGGGTTCACTCTTAATTCTTTTTTTTTTTTAAGATTTTATTTATTTATTTGATAGACAGAGATCACACAACCAGGCAGAGAGGCAGGCATAGAGGGGAGGGGAGAAGCAGGCTCCCTGCCGAGCAGAGAGCCCAATGCAGGACTCGATCCCAGGACGCTGGGATCATGACCCGAGCCGAAGGCAGCGGCTTAACCCACTGAGCCACCCAGGCGTCCCTCACTCTTAATTCTTAAAAAATACACATGCATATGTGTGTGTGTACATACACATATACATACATACATATACACACATACATAGATATACACATCATACATAATTCCAAACATTTCCACAGATAGCACCAAATATTTCCATCGGATCTTTGCTTATAAAAGAAATGCCTCTGAAGGGGCACCTGGGTGGCTCAGTAGGTTAGGGCCTTTGCCTTCGGCTCAGGTCATGATCCCAGGGTCCTGGGATCGAGCCCCGCATTGGGCTCTCTGCTCAGCAGGGAGCCTATTTCCCTTCCTCTCTCTCTGCCTACTTGTGATCTCTGTCTGTCAAATAAATAGATAAAAAGAAATCTAAAAAAAAAAAAATCCCTCTGAATATAAATAATGTGACTATGACTGAATGTTCCAGGCCAATGACACAAAAAAACATCAATTAACTAAAAAGCTGATCAGATTTTTTTACCCTGGAAAATACTAGCCCAATCACAGAGAGGTCTATGAAAAGAAAAAAACAGAGAAAAGAACGTGGCAAATCAACTATTTCTTAGTTGTTGTTGTTGTTGTTTTAAAGGGGCATATAAATGAGAGAGAGAGAGAGTATGGGCAAGGGAGTCTGTATCTGTCTCATTTCCATGCACTGTTGCCAGGACAATCTTTAAGAGATTATCCCCAGGATAGGTGATTCAGAGCAAACCTGCTTTCACATGTATATCAACAATATTTAATTGTGTACTTTCTTGGTATAATTTGTATGCAGTTGATGCTTCTTTAGAAGCTAAGAAAAAGGGTATTTCTCAAATGTCTGTTTCTATTTGACTAGACAGAGGTTTAAAATATTAAGAAAATAAACCAACAACACTTAAAGGTAGAACCCTTCACTGGTTAGAAACACAGATGCATTTCTACCCTGCAATAGTGCATAGGGGAACAAAGGGATAAGACAGCAAAGCTGTAAAGTTCCTTAGTTTCTTCTGGATAAGACAATTTTGTTGTTGTTTTTGATTCTGCAATTACGAATTCTTCGAACATCAGAAAGACCCATGTATAAATGAAAATGCTGAAATATTTTCTAAATGATTTTTCTGCCTTTTTGGAAAATGGGCAACATTGATTCTCTCCATTAGTGCAAATAATAGAGGGGACTCCACACTTAGCTGATAGAGCAAGGGGAAAACTATGCAACCCTCCCTTCCCTGAAGAAGAAAACAGGTCTACATAAATAATAATACCTTATAATAACATAGCTACTTAATGTCCAAACTGCTTTTGCAATCACACTCTCATCTGAGCCTCACAGTACTGAAGTCAATAAACCAAGTGCTACTAAAGCAACTTATGAGAAAAAATTCAAGATATCAAAAGGGGAAGCACCTTGCCTAAGATCTTGACAGATGGTTAGTACTTCAAAAACAAATGGAAAATGTTAGGCATTGCAAGGAACGTTCAAACCCTCAAAAGCCAAAGGATCTGTCTAGCTTCCAATACCTGCTCTATGATTAACTTGTAGTGTGATATTCAGGGGAAATAGTATCAAGCTGGACATGAATCTGGACTCTGCAGAATAAGAATCATACCACTTCCCCGCAACTATCTCATCACAGATACCAAAATAAACGAAATAATAAAAGCTAGCCTTTGGACCCAAAACATTCCAAGAATCTCAGGAACAGACTTAATCTGTGCTCATCAATCTCAGAAACAACCAAAGTTCAGGACGAGGTCGTAGCAGATGTGGAGGTTAATGCGAGAAAGGCTGATTTGTTATCCGCCATCAATGCGGCAATGATACACCATATTCCATAACCGTTCAGACAGCATGGGGATCTTCTGTCGAACAGCAATCAGTAAGCAAGTCTCATCTGAGGTAAGGGAAAGCCAAAGGGAAGCATCAGACAGGGTGGTCAGGACAACATGGAAAAACAAGAGAGGAACAAGAAGAGAAAGAATATGGCAGAACAGAGGTAAAGCGAATAGAATATAGTAGCATCCAGCAAGAACAACAGGACAAAAAAGAGAAACCACAGTTCTCTCTACTCATCTTAAAATTTCTGCTTCCTCCCAAACCAGGAAATGTTAGCAAGGCTCTTCATTTGCACATGGGGTCATGTCCTCAATTGAGAGATGAGGCTTTACAACAGTGCTGACCAACGGAAACATGTGAGTCCCATGTCATTGAGAATTTTCCAGTAGTCACATTAAAAAAGTAAAAGAAAACCAGTGAAATTAATTTTATTAAGATATTAACATAACCCAATACATCCAAAATATTTAAACATGTAAACACATTTTAAAAATGGCAGGTTTTGGGGCACCTGGGTGGCTCAGTGGGTTGAGCCTCTGCCTTCGGCTCGGGTCATGGTCTCGGGGTCCTGGGATCGAGCCCCGCGTCGGGCTCTCTGCTCGGCGGGGAGCCTGCTTCCCTTCCTCTCTCTCTGCCTGCCTCTCTGCCTACTTGTGATTTCTGTCTGTCACATAAATAAATAAAATCTTTAAAAAAAAAATGGCAGGTTTTATATTCTTTTTTTATACTGTTTCTGAAATCCAGTTTGCAATCCAGATGTTAAATTTTCACCCAAAACAAAACAAAACAAAACAAAACCCTGAAATTTACTTAGGCTTCATAAAACCTCCAACTGAAAAAGTAGATTTCACATACCCAAGCTATTTTAGATACAATAAAAGTTTGCAGTAACTGAATCAGTATGTTTTTAAATTAATTAAAGTTCATTTAAAATTCTGTCCTTCAGTTGCATTAGCCACACTTCAAGAGCTCATGAGCCTTATGTAACTCATCCTACCATGCCGTGCAGCACAACTATATACATGAAGTTCTGTACTCTCCAGGTCAAGCTTCATTTTGCCCACACAGGCACAGCTTTCAAAAGGATAAATGGAGATGAACAAATCCAGATACTAAATAACTGACCATCTATTCACTAATAGTGATTAGACTGGAAGAGTGTGGCAAGGACTTAGTTGTAGCCAATAATCACTTTGCCGTACTAATAGCTCTTCTGATATTTAGTTGAGCATCCTGAAATTCAGATCATATTTCTGGTCCTCTCTGAAAGTAAGGCTCTATGACTAATTCTGGCCAATAGGATACAAGCAGGAGTGTTGTGTTGTAGCTTCTTATAATACCCTTAAAAAACAGCTGGACAAGCCCTTTGTCCCCTTTCTATTTTGTCTTTTTTTCATTCAGTGGCTGCACTGGACATCATCTTGCACCATGGTTCTGTCACAGAAGGAGCTGGAACTCATGCCAGGACCATGAGTTGAAGGAACCTAACCATACATAGAGTTTGTGGAGCAAGACCATCATACACACCTGAACTACATAATTCATGACTTCTATTTAAGGGGGGGGGATGTCTACTTTATAGAAAAATGACTACCTTATAGAAGCCATTGTTATTTCAGGTCTTAATTACTTACACAGAACATAAGCCCTATTGATAGAGTGGGTATTCTAGTGGACATCAATTCACCAAACTTGATCTGCATGATCTAACTGGCTGAAAGGACAGTCTACATATGTTAAAGAAGATAAACAAAGCTGAAAATCTGGCTGGCTACAAATTCACATCCCACCTACCCGCCTCAGTTTCTTCTTTTCAAAAGAACTCTGATTTTGGGGACGCCTGGGTGGCTCAGTTCGTTAAGCAGCTGCCTTAGGCTCAGGTCATGATCCCGGGATCCTGGGATCGAGTCCCACATCGGGCTCCTTGCTCGGCAGGGAGCCTGCTTCTCCCTCTACCTCTGCCTGCCACTCTGTCTGCCTGAGCTCTCTCTTTCTAATTAATTAATTAATTAATTAATTAATATCTTTAAAAAGAACTCTGATTTTGTTCTTCTGGACAGCATGCTGTATGGAAGGCTGACCCCAGTGCCCTTAAGGGTCAGAGCCAGATTTAAGGAAGGGTCTCTAATTCCAGCCAGTGAGATATGGCATCTTCTGAGAAAGGCTCTCTTGTTTTATACAGGAAATCCAAAGGGAGGTGGGCCTCTGTTGCCTCTAGAGTTCTTGTGTGGATGTGATAGCCATCAGAGCTGGGGTCCTTGGGTGACTGGCGCCATCTTGGAGACAATGTGAAGATGAAGTCCACACTTGGAAAAGGGAAGAACCCCATAAGAAGAGCAGAAAAACAAAGCCAGAAGCCCTCTGTACTAAACCAGAAGACTATCTTACTAGAGGAGCTTAATTCTGCACTAACTGAGAAGCCCATTTATTAATGGAGAAGAGGTATGATTCTATCACTAATAGCCAAAGGTATATAAGGTCATATAAGAATTTCCCCACAGAGGGGTTTGGGGAATAGGAAAAGAATAAATGAAACAAGATGGGATTGGGAGGGAGACAAACCATAAGAGACTCTTAGTCTCACAAAACAAACTGAAGGTTTCTGGGGGGAGGAGGTTAGGGAGAGGGTGGTGGGGTTATGGACATTGGGGAGGGTATGTGCTATGGTGAGTGCTGCGAAGTGTGTAAACCTGGCGATTCACAGACCTGTACCCCTGGGGCTAATCATATATTATATGTTAATAAAAAAAAAAGAAAAAAGATTTCTGTGGGGACATATACATTGCATCCCAAGAAAATAAAAAAGAATAAAATATTAAAAAAAAGAATTTCCCCACAGAAGCATCCTATTTTTTTCCAAGCTCCAAAACAAACAAAAACCATGAAGTTATAAACAAAAAAAAAAAATCACTGAGTTAGGGGAACAAAGGGACTGATGACGAAGGATGGAATTTAATAGCAGGAAAATCTGATCTTAAGTAGTTCTATCCATTTTACAAATATGAACAATTTAATGCAAATTTTCCTTACCTTTAAAACAAAGTTAAAAAACATAAAATAAATTGAATAAAAAAATAAAGTAAAACAAAGTTAATGTTGCCTATTTTCGTCTTTTCTCCAGAACAAGGCAGCACATTAGGAAATTAAAAAAAAAAAAAACAAAAAACAAAAACAGAAGTCTCACAAAATTTCTTATAAACCCACAGTACAATTTCATTTTGCAATGTAAAATAAAAGAACCAAAGAGCATTTCTGTTATTGCAGTTAAAGGATAAGAAAGAAATCCAGATTCAAGAACTGGAATACCCAACAAATGGAGTAGCTACACAGTGGGATAAGAGAAAAGAAATGGCACTGGGGATCAAGGGGGGGGATGGAAGACACATGAAGAAAGCTGTGGGGTGAGAGCAAAGCCGGAGCAAGGCAAAGGATGGGGTGGAGGAAGTGACTAAGGACACTTGGAAGACACATCTCATCAGCTACGATGAAGACAGGCAAAAAAGAAGTGCCAGAATGTGGGTTTCAACTCTTTAGGAGCCAGAGAGGACAATGGTCTGATGGGGATGGGGCGCAATCCCCAAATTTGGGCAATCCCCAAATCCAGAACTCTCCATCGATTCCTTAGAAAAAAATCGAAGACTTGAGAAGTTTGGTGAGAAGATACAGGAAGTGCGAGATATAGGAAGGAATTTATTATTGGTGTTAGGCATGCTTTAGAATTCAAAAGACCAAAGTTCATAAAACAAAGTTCAGGACACCTGGATGGCTCAGTCACTTGAGCATTTGCCTTTGGCTGGGGTCATGATCCCAGGGCCCTGGAATTAAGCCCCACATCGGGCTCTCTGTTCGGCGGGGAGTCTGCCTCTCCTTCTCTTTCTCGCTCATGCTCACTCTCACTAATTCTGTCTCTCTCAAATAAATAAAATATTTTTAAAAACCCCCAAAACTAAAGTTCATATTTGCTAGAACGAAAAAAGGGAGAAAAGTCTCCAAATGGGAACCTTTTCTCATTCTTTTCCTGCCCTATCTCTTATAACCAGCTTTTATTATCTTCCCCTCTAGATTTTACTCTTTCTCTCATTTACAAAACCTCACACAAACCTCTTGGTTCAAGGAAAGCACCATTTCACTTGCATCAAACTGGTTCTCCTTTAAGGCTTCTGTCAACTGTTAAGTTCTAAAATTCCTCTCTCAGTTTAGGCAGGCATAGTTTTGCCTCCAAGACACCCAGATTAGTTAACAGCAGGTATGTTTGGTTTGAGAGTGGTCTCTCTTCATTACTCTGCCCCAATTCTCCTTGTTGGGAGAATATGACTTATTTTTATCCAACATACAGAGAGGCATCACAGGATCTTTTTTTGATAAATGCATCTTAAGTTATTATTAAATTTTACTATGTTTTTATGGAACCACATAAAATGTGGATTTGGATAGGAAATTAGAATGCATTTATTCTTGTTTTAATATTTAATAATTAATTTTAATATTTAATGATCGAAGCAGGTTTCTTTTTGTTTGCTTAATAAATTCTTTTGTATATTGTTTTTAAGATGTATATTTTACTACATTTGCTCAAATATGCTTGCTCATCTATTATAGAAACACACTGTTAAAAGCGTTTTGGAAAAGTGAGATGCAGGAGTTGTGACAACTGGATATAACAAGGAAAAAAAAAAAAAAAGGACTGCCTTTTAAAGCCAAGCCTTCGATGTATGGAAAATACAGAAGTGAAAACTCTAAAACCAGGAGGGAGCTTCATAATTCAAGAGCTTCTATCCATAAAGAACTCCTAGGATTATTTACTGTACAGATCTGACAAGTGGACTTCATCAACTGTTCTCAATCCCTACTTCCAAAGACAAACTGATTCCCATTTTATAATTACATACACATTACTAATTCAGGGAGCAAGAGGGCCTCTGGCTTAAAGATTTTTTAGCTGAATTATCTCAGGCTCTGACGGTTATGCCCGGTAGGTAAGGATTAGAGGAGTTAATTTCAGTAGTGAACTGGAAATACCAAGACTAATGATGAAATGTCAGAGCCTACAACCAGAACAATAAAGCAGCATCTCCAATCCTACCTTGATAAATCTCTCCTTGCCCAGATGTTATTCATTCTGTTCCACTTGTAGAAACAAAACAGCACCACAATATTACCTAACGCACAGAAGTGGGGACTAATCACAGTTCTCTCTCCTGTGTTTCTCATCAAATGAAGCCCCAGTAGTAACATCAAAATGGAAGACTTTCCTGATTTTCGAAAATTTAAGCCGTTTGATAAATATCAATTTGGTTGGTGAATGGATCTTTCAAGGGCTCTCCAGATAATTCCAGGTGTGAACATTCCTGTGTACAATATAGTGGCCTAAAAAGAATCCTTTACAAAGGCTTCTAAGGCTGCAAGGAACTCAAGTCTGGACCTTGCCATACCTCTGTTTGGCGAAAGAATAATCACAGGTTGGTGAATTTCAGAGGTCTGAATGGGAAAAGTTACAAAAACTGGTTGGTCCCATCAGAATCAAATTATACTCTTAGGAACACAGTGCACAGCACTGCCCCACGTCTGTATCCACCTTGTTGCTGCTGAATAGGGCAAAAATGAACCAATTCTCAAAACTACATTCATTCAATCTCCCAAACCAAGTGTCACCTCTTGTAACCAAATGAGCTGCGCATTCTGTTCAGGAGGGTCCAAACCTATGAGAAATCACATCTGCAAACTAACTGTTACAATGAGCACCTTAGCAGATTCGTATCAGCAACTGAGTTCCAGAAGGTGTATTTTTTAACCAAGTGTATATGGTGTTAACAATGAAGGAAAATAGGCAATGTTGCTAGGAAATTAGATGATTCTATATATCTCTCTCTATACCTACCTATATGGAATGTATCCATTAATAATGTCCCCATTAAAGTGGAATTACATCAAAATTGCTGAAAAAGGAGCAAAAAAATACCAGGCCTTCATTGCTTTTTTATTGGACATTTATATAAAATAGAGGATAGTGGCAAAAAGGCAAACTTTGTTACTATTTTACTTAATGGCTAATAAATTATTATGCTCCTAGACAGGCAACCACTAATAAGCACCCCAAAAAGACTAAAACAAATGGCATTTTGTTTACTATTAGGATGCTATTTAACATTTTCAAAAGGTGGGGTGGGGAGGGCCAGGTGAGGAAGGAAAAAGAAAAGGAAATCATTCATTTTGTGTACACGGTATTTAATTTCTTTTCTGGATTGAGCGGAGGATCTGGGTCTCATGACTCTAAATACTGCCACATGGCTCCGTTCCTAATGATTGGTCTATTACACTATAGTTGGATTTATTTGAACAATTAAATGACTTGTCCAAAACAGAAGGCATTCCTGCCTTCCAGTAGATAAAATACACAAATTCCCTGAGGGGATGAATATAGGGCAGGAATACAAAGAAGTGTGTCTAACAATGGTAAAAATGTCAGGAAACAGAAAATGTCAAATCCCCAAGGGAAAAACAAACTCAAAGTTTGGTTAGAGCTCAGGCACCACTTTTTTTGTGATGAAATTATAGTCTACAGACTCCCCTAAGGGAACAAAATGCTCAAGCTAATCAAAGTGTAGTGTTTGCTGGGTTTTCTTTTTTCAAAGTTCAAAACAGAAGCAATAGCAACAACGTAGCTTTATGTCATTGTTGGCAGGAAATTTTAACTCTTCTCAGGATAACTTTTCTTTGGAAAAAACTGAACCAGAAATAAGAGTTGCACATTCTGAGTTCCTCTTTCTGATTCCAAATTCCTGCCTGGTACACTGGAAACTACAGCAAGGGGGGGGGGGGTGATTTAACTGTTAATTACATATTCTAGCCATCATCTGATTTTGTTGATGGGTTCAAACAATGATGATAAAACTTGGGCATTTTACTTGGTGATTTTTGTTTGGTCTGATGCACAAACACCTTGTAACAAAGGATTTGAATAAAACTGGCTGCGGCCTCCCCACCCTTCCAAGGCCAGTCAAGCTCAGTTTCTGTGTGAGCACTTTAGTTTCACTTAGTTCTGATCTCAGAGGTCCAGATTTCACTATGAAATCAAAGGCACGGCCATCTTCATTCAGTCTCCAAACAACAATTAACAACGCCTAATGGAGGGAACTGGTTTTTATTCTTCCAGTTTTGATTTTGCAATCCTAAGTGCCTGGCCTGATAAAAATTAAGCGGAACAAGGATTCAATATTTAACTCTTGTGGAATTCCACCAACCTCCTCTTAGATACGAAGGCCTGGCCCTCTCCACCATTTCTGGTTATATTTTGATATTCTAACGATTCCTTGCCAGGGTGACATATTCTCACTGCACTGTAAGTGGGGTGAGGAGTACAAAGAGCTGATACAGGGACGCCTGGGTGGCTCAGTTGGTTAAGCGGCTGCCTTCGGTTCAGGTCATGATCCCAGCGTCCTGGGATTGAGTCCCACATCGGGCTCCTTGCTCAGCGGGGAACCTGTTTCTCCCTCTGCCTCTCTCTCTGCCTGTGCTCACTCTCTCTAACAAATAAATAAATAAAATCTTTAAAAAAAAAAAAAGAGCTGATACAAAGTGTCCTCAGTGCAATGAGCCCATAACGGAGCAGAGGTCAAAGCTGACTGCATGTACACCTCCAGACGGACAACAGCATGTCACGGACAAAGGACTAAGAACTAAGAGTCTGTCAAGTGTTTCCGAACTTCTAGTGAGGAAATGTCTTAGAGAGGCCTTCTCCATCCACCGCATCTCAAATTTCAACCTTCCTTCATGCCTCCTTTCCTGCTTTAGTTTCCCTCCTTAGACCTTACCATTATACAACATTATATGAGATTTCTTATCTTGCTTATCATCCATCTCTTCTAAGTTCCATGATGGCAGGGATTTTTGTCCATTCTGTTCAATGCTATATCCCCACTGCTCAGAGTAGTGCCCAGGCAGCTATCCACTGAATGAATGAATGAACAAAGGACTGAATAAATGAGTGAGTGAGACAACCCAAAGGGACAGAGATCAGAAATATTAACTACGATGGTTCACATTTCACTTTTTCTAAAATTCATTTCCCTATACAATAGCCTCTTTACAAGTAAGGGATCTGAAATTGAGGAAATCTGTTCAAAGCTACACAGGTAATAGGTAACTCTTCACACAGCACCACACTGCCTCCTCTTCAAAGATGCGATGAGATTTGAATTGTTGAGTTGGATCTGTGTGTGAGAAGGATTGAAGGTAATAGAAACAGCCTAAGAAAACACAGACCTGAAAACTCACGAGGATCAAATATAGCAGAATGGCAAACCCCCAGACTTATATGGAGATTTATGTAAAGAAAGAGAAATTAGAGGTAGATTCTGGAGAACCTTGAATGCCAGGGCCTGTCCTCTTACAGAAGAACACTTTCAAACCTTATTTTTCTTAAATAGTAGAAGTTTTCTTCATCATTAGAAAGTTTACATTAAGTCAATAAAAAGTCAGAGAGAAAATTCTTAAGAAGACAAGTTAATAGAAAATGAAAACAGACTAAAAATGGAGGCCTAAGAAACAATGGCACAAGAGGAAAAAATAAGAAATGACAGGTTTGAAAAGTCTTGTAAAAGAAAAAAACAAAAGAAGTTGGTAACAGATTAGGCAAAGATAATGGCCAGAGAGGACTCACAGTTTTGGATTCTAACTACACTGTGAATGCTGCTACCTTGAGAGAACAGGGAAATCCAAGACGGAAGGGGTTTTGAGGGGAGATTGTGATTATGATTTTAAGTCAATATGCTCTCCTCCACACTTCCATCTGTCCCCAAGATTTTATTCTCCAATTCTTTGCTCTTCTTACTCCCTCCCTGAATGATCAAAGGTACCATCATGGTACCAACTCCCACCTGAATGCTAATAAAGCTCTTCAGTAAAGCCCAGACCTCTCTACCAAATTCCAGATTTTACCTTTCTCAGACATTTCAACTTCAACGATCCGAAAACAACTGGGCTTCTTCCGCCAAAACTGGACCCTCTACCACCCAAGTTCCCATGCTAGCACTCATCTCAGGACTCCTTCCTATCCTTCATACCATTTCTTTCCCACACCCAATAATCACAGGGACTGAAGAAAGTTTCAATTTTACTTTATGCCTTTCTGCATTGCTTGAATCTCTACATAACTTGAAATCTATAAACCACAACTAACCAGTGTTGGTGGGGCTGTAGAGAAATTGGAACCCATGTGCACTACCAGTGGGAATGGAAAATGGAAAACAGTATGGCAATTCCATAAAAAATTAAAAAGAGAATTACAATGTGATCCAGTAATTACACTTCTGGGTTTATTTCCAAAGGAAGTGAAGAGTTATCTGCATATCCATATTCATAGGAGCATTATCCACAACATCCATATATTATTACTTACATAGTCAAAGGCAGGAAGCAACCCAAATGTCCATCAGATGAATGAATGAATGGATAAACATAATATGGTATTACATTCAATGCAGCCTTAAAAAAGAAGTTCTCTCTCTCCCTCTTAAATAAATGAATGAATGAATGAATGAATGAATAAATAAATAAATAAATAAATACAGGACGGGGGTCACCTGGGTGGCTCAGTCGGTTAAGTGTCCGACTTTTGATATTGGCTCATCAGGCCATGATCTCAGGGTTGTGAGATCAAGCCCTGTGTCAGGCTTTGCCCTGGACATGGAGTCTGCTTAAGATTCTCTCACTCCCTTCCTGCTCCTTCCACACATCCCCCTCCCTGCAAAAAGAAAGTAAGTTCTGACAATTGCTACAAGGTGAACAAACCTTGAGGACATTGTGTCAAGTGAAATTCACCAGTCATAAGAAGATGAATACTATGATTCCACTTACATGAGGTAACTAGACTAGTCCAACTCACAGAGACAGAAACTAGAATGGTGGTTGCCAGGGAGGAGAGGGGGCAAGAGGCGGTTACTGCTGAGTTAGTATAGCATTTCAACTGGAGGGATGAAAATGTTTGCAGATGCATGGTGGTGAATGCATCTAGTAACACTATTGCACACTGACTGAGATGGTAAATTTCATGTATGTATTACCACAATTAAAAATAAATAAACATTTAAAAGTCAATGAAGCAGCTAAAGAAACCCTAAGTACATAATAAAGGTAAATAGACTCGCTTAAACAAACAAGAGTACGGGGACACTAAAAGATATTTAGACTATGTCCCTGCCCATTTCTTACCAAAAGAAATGACCCGCAAGGATAAACAAATCATTTACTCTTGTCAGATACTACAGTTTCATTTCCAAGACAAAACCCAATAGCTTATACTTTGTTTAAATACCTCTTCACTGGTAATCAACTTTAAATGAAACTCTTTATGGATGACTAGAGACTTAAAACTCAAGTGTCAGTATACCATTAATATTTTAATCGAACCATGAATATTCATAGGCATTTATTTCTTTAAAGAACACAGTAAGATAACTGAATTATTCTAATATGCAAATCTCAGCCCTGACAAGACATCTTACCTTCATCTACATTACAAAAACCAATGCATTTTGGCACCATTCATTATTTATGTAATCCTAGAGTTTTTCAGGTTAACAAAAGCTATTGAGCATAAGCAACATTTTCTCAGATGGGGACAGAGTAACTGTGCTGTTCCAAAGTCATTTTGCCCCAGCCATCTGAAAGAGTTGTATTTTATTTTCTCATGATTCCAAACTAATTTCAACACCACCCCCAACACCTGTTCTTCACTCCAAGCCCAAGAGAACTAGGGAAATGCAATGATATTAAAGATTTGTTTCTCGGCTTTTTCTTTCAATGCCCTGGGACACTCCAGCTCTAACACTGCAAAAGACTTTTAAGAACTTTGACAGTTATGCCAACTGTTTTATAAAACTAATTGTGCATTCCTTCAATTTCCAATTATAAATAAATTTATGCAAATTGATTGACAGTCCCCCAAAGTAAAGCAACACATTTTGATGCAAAGGCACACCCACTGATTCAATCAAGAAGATATGCAAAACATGTCACCGCATCAGGTTATACATATTTTAAATCACGATAGTGTTGCAGGTTAGTTGTGGTGATAAGAAATAAAACACCTAAAAATTTTATGAGATATTCTAATTCTTACTGATTTTGAGATGCAAAGATACATCCTAGATTCAAAAGCCTTGTGACCCGAAAACAAAATGCTGGAATTTTAATTGCCCAATAAATAATCAGCAATCTGGGAACCACCCTCACGGTTCTGTAGCATCAAGTAAGGTAAAAAGATTCCTTTCTATGGACTAAGGACAGACAGGAAAATCATGAAAATCCCACTAAATATCTGATAAGATGTGAAACTGGTATTAAAGGGAAAAAATGTGGCCAAAAGCAGGATACAGAACCATGACTTGCTTTTCTTTGAATCCCATGTAATAACCCCATATAAGCCTTATGTATTATACTTTCAAAAAATTGAGGCAATAGTATAACAATTTCAAATGTATACTGAGTTGGAAAAAATCGACATCTACCTATCGGGGGGCTTACGAAAGGAACACCTGTACCATTTTCAAAATCTAGAATCTCTACTGTGCTCCATAATTTGTCTCCAGTTATGAACACTTAACTTCTGCAACACCATTGTGCTGGCATCTTATAAGGCAATATACTTGCAAATAAGCAAGCAGATCTAGCTTGGATTCCTTTTTCATTTTAATAGGGTTTTCTGGGGACGCCTGGGTGGCTCAGTTGGTTAAGCAGCTGCCTTCGGCTCAGGTCATGATCCCAGCGTCCTGGGATGGAGTCCCACATTGGGCTCCTTGCTCGGCAGGGAGCCTGCTTCTCCCTCTGCCTCTGCCTACCACTCTGTCTGCCTGTGCTCGCTCTCTCTCTCTCTAACAAATAAATAAATAAAATATTTTTTAAAAAAATAGGGTTTTCTGGGGATGGATGTGGGGGAGGTGGGTCAGAAAAGCTGGATATGCAAAACAAAACCATCAATTTCACTCAGTCAACAAATATATACTGAGTATATAAGGCCTGTGGAAAATAGTAAATTTGAACTTTATAATTCAATTACTAAAACATGGATGAACACTGATAATAACTGGTAGACAAAGAGCTACATCTTCTCTTCTTTTACAGGCAACTTATCCTCATCGGGACTGAGAACACAGTGGAAGTAGCATGACAAGAAGCAAGAGTCCGGAGCAGGAACAAGGAGATCTAGGTCCTTTTTCAGACTCTTGTGACTTAATATGTTGTGCAATCTCAAGTCCCTGAATTTTGGGGGCCACAGTTATCCCCCAAGTTTTCCAAGATATCTTCTAACTTTATAATAATCATTGGAATAAGTGTGGGAAGAATTATTTTAGGAAGAGTAATTACCAGGAAGAGAATGAAAATGTTTACAACGGTGGTCCAGGAATTTACAAGGTGGCATTTTTATAGTTCAAAAGTTTTTCATGGACAACAACAAAAAAATTTTTTTTCTCACAGAGAAAAAAAACTGTTAAATTGAAGGGGAGGGCGCTTGGGTGGCTCAGTTGGTTAAGCATCTGCCTCTGGCTCAGGTCATGATCACAGGGTCCTGGGATCAAGCCCCATGTCAGGCTCTATGCATGCTCAGGAGGGAATCTGTTTCTCCCTTTCCTTCTGTGCGCATGCACATTCTCTCTCTCGCTCACTCTCTAATATATATATATATATATATATTTTTTAAAGATTTTATTTATTTGTGAGAGAGAGAGAGGGAGAGAGCACAATCAGGGGAAGCAGCAGGCAGAGGGAGAAGCAGGCTCCTTGCTAGCTTCCTAAAGTCTGACGAATGCAGCAAGTAAATATTTGAAGGCAAGTGGAGGTAACATATTTTGCTTTTCTAATCCAAAATACTATCCTAACTTTAACAAAGGTGGATCCCAGCTCCATCATTTGTATAACTTATTCTTTTTGATTATGTCTATTTTTCAACTACATTGTAAGAGAGACCGCCAAGTCCAGCTTCTGTGCCTACAGGTAAGGACGTCCTCTTCCATTTACTATGAAATGAAAATGTATTTTCGAACCTGAGCATATGTTCTTCTCTCTCCCTTATGAAGCACTCACGGGCATACAGTGTATAACAGAATTAGAAAGAAAACATACAAACTAAGTTAATTTTAGTATCTTTTTTATAAGCAGAAAGAAATAACCATAATCACCACCACAGGAATTAGGTGTTACAAGACTGGCCTACAGTTCCAATGCCTTCACAGATGCTGAATTAGTAATTATCAGAACTATGGATATTTTAAAGGTCATCCTATTATTTGTCATCACTGAAGTTAAATAGATGAATTAATCTGCCCTAGACTCAAGGTCTTCTATCAAGACTTGCTGCATTATACAGGCTGTAAGGGTGCAAGGCCCCCAACAGTGCACTGTAGTCCCAATACCCTTTCTCCATGTTGCTCCCTAGAGGTCCCATTTCTCACTTCGGGATTCCTTTTCTACTGAGACTGCATGATTATCTCTAGCATTATCTGGATAGTGACTGGTACTCCCTTAAGAAACCATCTACATAGATCTGGGATTATTGGGATCCCCTCCTTTGCTCATTTTAACTCTGCTGGCTGTTACTAAATTGGCCAATGGAAGAGAATGTTTTAAATAACTCAAGCTCAACTGACAGATGCCCCCTATAAATGGGTTAAATAAGTTTTTTTAAACAGACATAGTAATGCACTACATAATGGTAATTTGACTGTGACGGAGACAGCGGATTAAAATGAAAGAGACAAGCCAACCAATCACTTTTCTTAAGGTGTGATCTGCCAATTATCTCAACCAACACAGATCCTAATATTATCATTCCAGGCCATATGTGTAATTCTCAGGCAAAAAATAAATCTTTTAACAAGTCTGTAAGAGCTGTTGGCACCCATTCATGCCAGCCTGCACTAACATCTTGAGAATTCTGTCTATTCCAAAAAGTATATAATGAGGAGGGAGTCGAAGAGGTGGGAGAGAACCTAGCCATAAACGTGATTTACTTATAGGTTCAAAAAGGATGTAAAGACCCAAGCAATTCTTTCTAAATCTGCTGATAGATAATAACAAAAATGCTGGCAGTGCTCACCATTCGTGAGCTGAAGAAGTATGCGGAGGTCCAGAACATTTTCAATATTCACTGTGCCCATCTGTCAGCAACACAGTCACCGAACAGAACGAGCAATTACCAAAGCCCTTTTCAGATATAATCTGTCAACCACATCTAGTTCTCCTGCCAAAAGAAATCAGAACTGAGGAATGCAAAAACAGACTGGCCTTATGGGACCAAGGAGGGGTTCATTTGAGATGAACCCGGAGGTGAAGAAACAAAACAGGAAAATTAGAGGACTGTTAGGAGCACTCACGAGGATTTATTTGAACTGAATACTGGGCATCAAAGAAGCATGAAAGGAGAGAGGCACCACTAGGATATAAACCCACTCTGCTCTACTGCCTTATTACAATTTTAAATTCAAGAAATTGGCTTACTCATTCCCAGAACTGGTTCCCTCTAGACAGGGAACATACTGGATGGACCCCTCCACGGCCACCCCACTCCCAGATGCTCCCGCCAAAACGGAAGTTTTAAATAAAGGACACCATTTCAATTCTTCAAAAATGTATTAAATCTTCTCAACGGCTATAGCAGTATTGTATGTGCTATGGCTCTAAAAAAAATATTTTTAAGGTGGAGAGAGCTCTTTCCAAGTTAATGCTCTACTACAAACCAGCAGCTCCCCTGCCTACTCTGTGATCATACCCAGAGCCTAGATGAAATTAATGTGCCCTGAAGAAGGCAGTGTAAACAATGGATCAGAATGGAGAGAGGTAACATTAGGTGTATGTAACTTGGTATAAAGTCACAAAGACCTGAACAAGGGGGCTAGTTGTGAGAGTAGGAGCCACTAGAAGTCAATCTAAAAGAAAGAGGAAAAGACAAGATGTGAAAGTTCTAGGGGATCTAGTTCTAGAAAGATCTAGGGGATGAAAGATATGTGGTACCTTCAAGAGTACATGAGATGGATATATACTGACTTCCTGGGGGGCGGGGCAGGGCAGGGCGGGGCAGGGGTATCACTTTAAAGCGTTTCTTAGCTGAGAATTAAGCACATCTCTCTTTTCGACAAATGTGTACAATCAAATATAATTATTTGATTATTGGTGAGCGCTTCACTGATATAGGTAATTTAAGAGCACACTTTCATGAACAGTATCTATTTCATGAGTGGTACCATCTTCAGTATATTCCTCCCAGAAAGTTGGTTCTAACAGATCTGTCGTCACCCCTGGAGATAAAGGACAATAGTTTAACTCTTAAGAGGTTCCAAATCTGCACTAAACAGCATCTCTGCAGGTGTCACCTTTTCAGATGAATTTGGTGGAAAGGGCAGAGGCAAAGCTGTAATGAAAAAAAGATGAAGAAAAGGAGAGCAGCCCAGCGTGCGATCAAAGTACAGCAATATTAACAGGAGTGAGGACATTTACATTTCAGAGAAGCAGTGGGCTGCTGCCCAGGAGCTTCATTGTTCCTACACGTGAAGAAGAGACACTTCAGGCTAGAGGCAGAAATCGAGGGTGGCAGGTCAGCAGCCCTTCAGACAAGCTGACTGACTGGGCATGCATACAAGGCCCGGATCTTACTGTTCTTTAGAAAAAATTTCCACCATATTTATACGAAAGTCACCACAATCGGCAAAATATTTTTATTCAGTGTCTAGTAAGTGAGAGATGTAACGAGGTCATCTGAAAAGATGTCTACTCTCAAGAAGCTTACAATCTCATTTAAAAGCTTATAATCTAGATTCATTCTAATCCCTCCCTAAATACCTAAAGAAGCATATGTGTGTGTGTGTGTGTGTGTGTGTGTATGTATTTAAAAGATACATAAGTATATAGATTTTACATATGCATGACTATATAGAATTACATACGTGTACATGCACACACACACACACACACACACACACACACACACACACACCTACCTCTGGTTCCATTCAAAAAGCCAGAGCTACTTCTATATACTATACACTTTCCACTCATTCCTATCAGATATTGGTTATAAATAATAATGTTTAATTACCTAAACTATTAATAAGAACAGCAACTTGTTAGAAATCTTACCTAATAACCAATGATACTAAAAAATACCTTGAAACACAACATGTTTTATATATGCTAAATAATAACTGGAAAAAATTATAACATAACCAAAAGTACTTTCAATGTTTACAAGGCTGAACAATCTCTCTTCACAAAGGAAATAACATCCCCAACATCTTTACTTGGTGCTTAACACAGGAACATGCAATCCTTACAGCCTGGGTCAAAACCCCAGGTTGGCAATTAAAGGCTCTAAGTCCATGAGTTCTACACGACTGTGCATCACCATGAACTTCCTGGGTCCCTGATTCCCAGGGCTGGAGTTGCCTCTTGTGATTCCTTAGCGGGACACAAAGTAGAAGATAGAGGTGAAGACTTGCCAGAGGCTGGGGAGACGAAAACACTAAATGTACTATCACTGAATCTGGTCCTTCCTCCATTTTTAGGACTTGCGCGGTGGCTTCTCTGGATTGTGCCAGAATACCTGGGTTCCTACTTGTCTATGTCAATAACTAGTCAATTCGCCTCTCCAGCTCTGTCACTCTGTAAAAATGGGGTTCCTTTCAGCTCTAGTATTCTTTGTGGAGTGATAAGTATCACATATATCATAGACTAGTATTGGCTTTCTTTTATTAATCAGAAACTCTGAAGTCAACATGACAACTATATTCAAGATCTAACTGTTCATGTATTATCACAGCTATATATGACCACACTCTTTTGTTCCAGAATTGGTATAGTTTCAGATTATCTATATATATAGTAAATGCTTTATCACATGGTCATATCCTTAAATGTTATCTTAGAATCTGGCTAGGGCTTCCTGGTAAGTGGAAGATATCTAATTGAAAAAGTCAAAAATAGACTCTTCCCCAGTTTCCTCCTTCCCTCCAGCACCCTGAGGCCGTGCTGCTCCTCCATCTCAGGCTAACCAGGGGCACTGTTCCACAGTACACCCCTCTCTATTTTCGTCTCAACATCTCCATCACTACTGGCCCACTCTGCAATTCAAGCTGGTCAACCCTCTCACATCTTAAAAAAAAAAAAAAAAAAAAAAGTCATTCTTTGTTTTCTCCTCTTCACACCACAATTCTGGAAGTTGTCATCCACAGTCACCAATCCCAGCTCCCCAGTTCCTATTTACTCCCTAAACAGGCTTCTGCTCCCAGCAGCTACCTACAAAGCTCACCCCAAAGGCCTCAGAGACATGTTTCCAGCCCTCTCCTGCTGGGAAAAAAACAAAAACCAATAAGGCCCCACCCAAAAACCAAAACCAAAACCAAACCAAAAAAACCCACTAATTCTCCATTTTTATAGTAGGGAAGTAAGTTTATTAAACTGCAAAATTTCTAGTAGTTATGAGTAGGAGACTGAGTCATAAACCTTAAGTCACTATAGATCATATCATATTGATCATATTCAAATACCAGTATTCTTGGATTATTAATCAGCATCAAAGTCACACTGTTTCAGCAAGATGACATTTAGAGATATCCCGAAAGCTTCCCCAGAATCCCAGCAGCTCTTCAAATCAGTAACCTATTTTCCCTAAAGTTTATTATTTTATTTCACTAAAGTGATTTTTGTTATGCCAGAAGGAATTCCTTTTATATATTTTTGTTTGTACTTCCTTTATTCTTCTATAACCTTTCAAATGCTAGAAATCTTTCATATGCATGCACAAAAACCTATCAATTTTTTGCTTAGGTTGTTCAAAGTAAAATGATTATCCAAGCAACTTGATTGTTTATTATTCTTGACTTATTGCTATTTTATATTGAGTAAGCTTTTATAAGATTTTTCCTACACTTATTGATTTTTCAGTTCCAGTCTTCTTTTCCAGGCAGGGTCGTGTTTTAGCCTGCTCAATTATTCAGTGCTATGATTCTGATGTACTATTTACACTGCTACAAATTTGGAGAAATTCAGACAGCATTCCAGACAAGAATTTAGCCTGGAATGATGCAGAAGCAAAAGCAAATAGGCTGGAATGTTGCATTAAAGTACCTCCAAGCACAAATAAGTCTGACCATCCAGATAACTGCCTCATTTCTTTAACATCTGCTGACATTTAAATTCTTCCTTCGTAAACAATACTGCCCTTTCTACTGGATTCTCCCCACCATCTTCTAGTTGATTTCCACCTGCTGACTCAGTAAAACAAGAAATCTCTGCATCTACTTTCTCAGTGAATTCTAATTTTTCACCAACCTTCCTTCTAAATGGTTCATTTTTATTAGTAATTTCCACTCTGCCTAGCTTCCTTCTGTCTGATGACATCTGTCTGTATGGACTACCAAAGGCACTTATCTGGTCACCACTGTGACTCACACTTGTCTCTCCTGCGAACCACTGCATGACTGAGAGCCACACAAGCAATCACTAGCTCATCACGGTAATATTATTCCTTAATATTCCTATTGTTTATGGATTTAAGTTGTATGTTCCACAAAACTGTAAGTTACATAAAGGCCGATTTCTTAAACAATTCTAAAGTCCAGTGTCTAGGAGGGAAAGACCACCAAGGATGCACAATGAGATAATGACTGGAAAGCAGGGAGATACCAATAGTTAAATTAGCATCTCTAATCAATTTCAAAAAACAAAACCATTTCCTACACCATTAGTTATCATAGTCTTATTTCTTTTAAATGCCTATATAAAGGGGGCTCGTGCTGGGCAATTGTACTTTGGTTATTAACAAGCATACATCACCTGAAACAGTGGGTTATGTTGATTTTAGCTGCTTGCTACATGTTATACCCAGCTTCTAGATGGAGTCAGTGACTTCACTTTCTATAACAGGAAAGCCACACGTCAAAAGGATATGGAGAAGGAGCAAAGAATCCTGGTTTTAGCCACTTCCTACATGTGTGACCATGGATATAGAACATCTAAGTACTCGAGATGCACACATGACGTGTGCCATGCTTCTCGAAGTAGGACACAAATGCCACCTTCATCTGAGTGGATACTTTAAAATGTAGGTTCTTTGGCCCAGATACTAGACTTGAGCCAAATCAGAGCATCTCCGAGTCTAGACCAGGAATCTGTATTTTTACCAAGAATCACCCAGGGCGCTAAAATGGAGAAGCACTATGGCAAAGTAGCAACCCGTGCTATAAAGGGCAATGAAGCAAGTCAGAAAACCCTTTTGTTAATCACGTCTCAAAAAAAAGTGACTGAACTGGATGATCAATAACGGAGAAGGCTGTAAAGCCTCAGATTCCTGATCCCCAGTCTGAAGAGACGCGGCAACCCTTATTCCCTACTGTATTAGAAGTCTGGGGAGGCTCTACATACACACAGCAGCAGCTATTCTAAGTTATACAGTGACACTGCTAAACTGACTTTTTTTTTTATAGATTTATTTATTTGAGAGACAGATAGAGAGACAGGGTGAGAGAGCATGAGAGGGGAGGTCAGAGAGAGAAACAGACTTCCCACGGAGCTGGGAGCCCGATGTGGGACTCAAACCAAGGACTCCGGGATTGTGACCTGAGCTGAAGGCAGTTGCTTAACCAACTGAGCCACCCAGGGACCCTAAACTGACTTTTATATACCACATCTGAACTGACAAATATTTCCAGTTATCCACTGAAGCCTTTCCTGCTCGCTCACAATTCAACCTCAGCAGCATGGCCATCTTGGAACAGAAGCAGTTGGGCAACTATTCGATATTGCCTTGCATTTTGGCATTATCTTACATAAACAGTAGTGGTGAACAGAAAAGCAAGCGTGTGCACTGGTGATAAGCGTAGGTCTCATACATACATTCCAGTTGAGACACAGATATTAAGCATCGGGTGGGCAAAAGCACAGAATCTTGAGCAGCCACCACACCCTCACCGAGGGAAAAAGTCAAGACCCGAAGATTCTATTATGAGGGAAAGAATAATACTAATCCTCATGCATGAAATGCAAAAGGCTGTGTCAAAAATTGAAGAATTATTAGGTATTTTATACTTCTTCCGGCATTCTGGGAGCAAAACTCAAGTCCACAATATCGGTGTGTGTGTGTACATATGCATACATATACTTTTACACATATGTGTATACATACATATACACACATGTGTGTGAAATACAATCCACATATACTTTGGGTGTTTTTTCTCCACGACTGGGTCCTCTTCACTGTTTGTTCTCTTAAAACACTGCGTTAACGCACATTAAACTGTAAAATGGTACATCTCTACTCTGCTTTAAAAACAATTTGCTTCCTTTTCCAGCTGAAAACAACTACCTGCTGGTACCTGATATCAAATTTCATTTATTTCTCTGAAAGTTATGTCAAGTTACACATTCCATCTTAGTTCAAAACTTAAGCTGTTCTCTTATAGTTTATGCCCTTTAGACGTATCTCGCATCTCTGCTGTCCCCTTCATTCAAGCCCCTTAGAATGACTAAAACACTCTGCTTACTTTCAATTGTCCCAAGTACTATAGTTTCCCGCATGATTAGGCTTCTTTTCCTTTATCACCTCACAATTTATTCTGCCACCTTTCTAGTTTTCTGAGTTCTTCTTAATTAATATTTTTTGCCTTAAAAAAAGGTGGTTAATTATTCTTAGTTCTTTCTCAAGGGAGTTCCAAAATCATAAAGTTGGTATGTTACTATTCTTAGACCACCATGCTCTCCTCCATCTTGAAAGCTGGCTCTCTCAAATTTGTTTCCCCAGTCCTTTTTTTCTCCTAGCTACAAAATACATCACTAGGGATGCCAGGCTTATAAATGTGAATCGTATCATCGGTTAATCTATTCATACCACATACTCAACATCCTTCTAAATCAATCTTTCAATGAGTATCTTATAGAACAAAATTCTTTTAAGACACTAATTGGTTCAAAAATTATTATGGTCTGCATACTCTTTATTATGAGTCCTGTCCTTTCTTAGATGCAGAAAGAATTAATCACTCATTTCTTTGCATTCCCAAACATCTTTACCATTGTACTTATTAAGCTTTTTGTGTTATTATTTGTATAATTTGTTTTGGAGAGCCTACCTACTAAGCTATAAGGTGATGCCCTCTTAGAGGCCAAAGTTCCTCGCACATAAACAGTACTCAATAAAAAATTAGTTGAATCAGTGAGGCCAAAAATAAAGCAAAATCAGGGTGCCTGGGTGGCTCAGTGAGTTAAAGCCTCTGCTTTCGGCTCAGGTCATGGTCCCAGGGTCCTGGGATCGAGACCCGCATCGGGCTCTCTGCTCAGCGGGGAGCCTGCTTCCCTCTCTCTCTGCCTGCCTCTCTGCCTACTTGTGATCTCTGTCTGTCAAATAAAAAAAATAAAAAAAAAAGCAAAATCAAAGCAGAAGTCAAATGATTTCCCCATCTTGTATCTGGATAATTTCCAAATGGACTGAAAATTTTAATGTAAAAAAATTAAACTAACAGTAATGGAAGAAATGAGAAAATTCCTCATATTGTAACCTCAGCCAGTAGAATTCTTTTATAACTGTGTCACAAGGAATTCATAAAAGGAAAGCTTGTGATACCTGACAAAATAAAAATCAAACATCTCTCATGGCAAAGCCTATGGTAAGTCAAAAGATAAATATGAAAAAACTGGAAATTCGTATCTTCAAGTGTTCAATGACCTGGTAAAGAATTCCTATAAATCAACAACAACAACAACAAAACGGGGGGTGGGGGGGATGGGAATAAACCAATTAAAAATTGCTCATAAATAGCTCACAAAAAAGGAAACACAGAAAGTTGTTCAGTTTGTAATAAAAGATGAACCCCAGGAGGAAAAATACAAATTCAAACTAAAACAAAACATGGTTTTTTGTTACCCATCAGAATGGCAATGAGTCAAGAGCCTGGGAATATAACGTGTTGAAAAGAATGCAAAGGAACGACTTTAAACATAGTTTGGTGGAACGTACAAACTGGCACTACCATTATGGTGGGCAGAACGTCAGGGTCCACCCAAATCACAAATATCTGTAGATTCCATCTCCAGGAATGTCTTTCAGATACGTTCATCTACACATGAAAGGATATTTACATCTGCAGCTCTGCTTGTGGTAAGAAAAAAAATCAGAAACAAGTGGAATGCCTAGTCACAGAGGAGGAGTTCTCTAACCCACGGTGTATCAATACAACGAAATACCCTCACCATAAAAAGGACTGATACAGCAAATGAAAACAGCCATGTTCACAACAGTATTTACAATGTGCTGTCATTATTGTAAAACAAGAGAAAAAAGAATATACATATATTTGCTTATTTAGGCAAAAACCGTCCCTGAAATGAACTAGAAGCAGCTATTGTTATCAGAGGTCTGTGGGAAAGGTGAAAGGGTGGCAGGTATACAGGGGACGCAGTGGGACGTTTACCATAGACACTTTTTCAGCTACTTAATACCGAATTATAAGAATGCATGACCTATTAACATCACTTTTTAAAATCAGTAAAATCGAAGGCTTTTTTAAGGTAACACAATCTATCAAAGTTCTAAAAGAAAGAAAAAAAAAGCCAAATGACTTCATTCTCACATCAGTACTTTTACAGAACACACAAACGTGTGAAAACCTTTCTGTTTTTCTTCATACTCTATGTGATTCTGTATAGGCGCCCAGGTTTGTTATTTAAGATATTCTAAATCTTTATTTTAATATTATTGTATCCACACAATCGTCATCTTCCAGCATAACAAGATGACCGATGCCTAACCATAACATCTTTTAAATGTAGTTTATTGGAAACATTTGCAATGGCAGGTATCCTTCATTCTTTCCGCAAATATTTACTGAGCACCTCTTGGGTGAAAGACACTGCTGAAGGCACAAAGAATAAAACAGACAAGACAATGAGCATCATCCTGTCCTGACAGAGTTAATATTCTAGTGGGAAGCAGACCCAGTCACTCAGTTTAAATATGCATCTTTAATCAACACATATTGGTCATACATCATGAATAAATGATGTTTCTTGGTTACGAAACCACTGGGTGGCTTAAACCGGTGGGTTAAGCCTCTGCCTCCAGCTCAGGTCATGGTCTCAGGGTCCTGGGATCAAGTCCTGAATTGGGCTTTCTGCTCAGCAAGGAGCCTGCTTCCCCACCACCTCTCTCTGCCTGCTTGTGATCTCTCTCTGTCAAATCAATAAACAAAATCTTTAAAAAATAATAATAAAAATCTTTAAAAAAAAAAAAAAAGTAATTCAGAGGATTTTTTTTTACAATGGGTTAAGAATTCACTCACCAGAGAGGCAATCTGAGTTTTATTAAATCCTAATCCTATTGAAGCCTTAGTACACACTAAACCATGCTGGACGTGTACTCTCATACCTATCATGTTCACAACCACCTTACATGATACGTACCATGATTATTTCCACTATACAGATGAGAAAATGGAGACTTGGATGGGTTAAATACCATCTAACTCTGAAGCTCATGAAATAACCGCTCTCTTACACTGCCCCTTGTTGTCTCCAATTCCTGGTTTCTGACTTCAGAGAGATTATAGACAAAGTACAGATGAGTTTCAAGTCTGGCCCTTGGCCCTCTCACTCCAAACCAAAAATATCATTTCTGGCATTAGGGTATAAATCTAAAATTCATGAAAATGTGGCTAAATTAAAATCATGCTAAAAAAAATGGAATCTATTATCTTCACTTCATTTAGGCCAATGCATTTACATACCTTCCTAAGTGATACTGAACTCATGTTCTTTTAAAAAAGTATACTACGTACCCATAACCTACACTAAACTGTCCCTATTAGACATCAACGTTACTGCCTGGGATCTCTGATGTCCTTTGAACTTGCAGAGAACTTTACCTACATCTTGTGCTACTTATTTGAAAACAAGGGTTATCACAGTCCTCAGTTCCACGCAGCTGCAAACACTGAGAGGTTCTCAAAGTGTGGCCCTGAAATACCAGTACCCACAGCACTTCAGAATAAACTTGACGAACTCCTAGGCCCACCCAAACTAGATTTGCCAGATTTAGCAAAAGCAAAACAAAAAGCAAGATGCCTGGCGAAACTGAAATTTCTGAACACTTGGAACAAAGGACTTCTTTCATAGGGTAAGTACAGTGGCCCCCCCTTGTCTAAGGTTTCACTCTGCCTGGTTGAGTTGCCCACAGTCAACAGGAACTAATATCAAATGGAAAACTGCAGAAATAAACAATTCTACTTTTAAACTATATACTGTTCTGAGGAGCCTGGTGAAATCTTATGCCACCCTGTTCCATTCAGCCCCAGACTCATCCCTTTGTCCAGCATGTCCATGCTGTATGTGCTGCCAGCCCGTTAGTGGCATATCCTAGATATGTATGCACGGGAAGAAACAGTCTATATAGGGTTCCATAATATCCAAGATTTCAGCCATCCACTGGGGGTCTTGGAAAGCATTCCCTGCAGATAAGGTGGGGGGGGGCAACTGTACGTTCCAAATATTGCATGAGACATAACTTAGAAATCAGTTGCTATTTAGCTGGAAGTCAAATTTAACTAGGTCACTCTACATGAGAATCAAAACCCAGTCTAAAATCCTGAAGGTGCGGGGCACCTGGGTGGCTCAGTGGGTTAAAGCCTCTGCCTTTGGCTCAGGTCATGATCCCAGGGTTCTGGGATCAAGCCCCTCATCTCTGCTCAGCAGGGGGCCTGCTTCCCCCACTCTCTCTGCCTGCCTCTCTGCCTATTTGTGGTCTCTGTCTGTCAAATAAATAAATAAAATCTTTAAAAAAAAATAAAATAAAATCCTGAAGGTGAATGCTAGCAATCAGCTTTAACAGGTCCTCAAGGTTATGGATAAAGAAGATATGGTCCATATATACAAAGGAATATTATGCCTCCATCAGAAAGGATGAATACCCAACTTTTGTATCAACATGGATGGGACTGGAGATCATGCTGAGTGAGATAAGTCAAGCAGAGAGAGTCAATTATCATACGGTTTCACTTACTTGTGGACCATAAGGAATAATACGAAGGACATTGGGAGAAGGAGAGAAGTGAGTTGGGGGAAATCAGAGAGGGGAGATGAACCATGAGAGACTGTGGACTCTGAGAAACAAACTGAGGGTTTTGGAGGGGAGGAGGAGTGGGGGATTGGGAGGGCCTGGTGGTGGGTATTATGGAGGGCACATATTACATGGAGCACTGGGTGTGATGCATAAATAATGAATCTTGGAACACTGAAAAGATAAAATAAAGTTTAAAAAAAAAAAAAAAACAGGTCCTCAAGGTTATTCTGATGCATGCTTAAAGTTTGAGAATCACTGACCTAGACTCGGCTCCCTCCCTCAGCCTCCCAGCCTTCTAACCTAGTCTGAGTCTAAGTTAAATCCTTTGAGTGGGTAGCCTCTATAATAGCCAACATATGCATTGAATACTGTCTGTGCGCCAGGTACTGTTTTAAGGACTCTCCATGGATTTTCCTCTTTTAATCCCATTGAGGTTAAACAACTCCACTGAGGTAACTACTACTGTTAACTATTATCATTTCATGGATAAGAAACCTCAGAATAAAATACATTAAGCCCAGGATCCAGCATGATGGATGGATCCAATATCCAACAACTCCACCATCCATGTCCAGTTCTTGGGATTAGCTTCCCTTTGGCTCCTAGTTAGCTGTGGTTCCCAATCCATTTTGCTATGGTTATCAATGGGAAAACTCTTTCCCAAGGCCACTAACTGAGATTCTAATTCAAACTAAAATGGGCACCCAAAACCACAATTCAGCAAGTTAGAGGTTTCTACTGCAATTCCCCCACTCAGCTGATTAGAACCCTGGGTTATCTACAGTTGGTGAGGTGAAGCTGGAGTTTACCTTGAACACTACAAATTCAGATTACTGGACATGGGTCTTAGCGAACTGAGTTCATAGGCCCTGACTTGAAGGTCCCATTGCAACCTGTAGCTATGCCCAAGGTTAGGACATATCAATTCACGTTGTTTTCCTCTTCTTCCTCACAATTACATGTCAAAGGCCTTACATACTATAAACCTTGAAAAAAAAAAAAAGAAACCAACTAAATGAATAGGGAAAATCTTAGCCTGCCTCCTACTGGTCAGTCACCAAAATTCAGCATTTTGACTGGCCCAAACCTTAAAAATTGATCATCGGAAGTTGGTTTAGTAAGGTATAGTTGAAAGTATGACATAAAGTGACAAAACCATTTAATTGGGCACACAGGTAAGAACCTGATTTCACCTGCAACTGAGTAGGCAAAATACAAGAATTCCTGCGAAGCAAATCATGTTTCCATAAAGCTCAATTTGACTCAGACCCATGTCAACAAAAATAAATTCTCAGCACCTTCATTTTTTTCTCTGGAGTAACTCCCTTCTACAGAATCATGCGCAACAGAGTAATTCAGCAGGAAAACTCGGATGGACAAAGCAGCTGATATCAAAGAGAGTGGTCTCAGTGTGCAATGAATTCAATTCCTGGCAATTTTGCCTCAACAAATTTCCATCATCGCCCAATTTCGTATTCATGTTGAAAGTGTAAAGCAAGTATATCTGAATCACTATTTTTTAAGCCCGTATTGTGCAAGGTCTCCATCTAGCACTGGGTTTGTCTCATATTTCCCAACTCATGCCACTTAGTTTTACCAAATCCATTTCCATGAAAACAGACAGGAAAGACAGACTATGTATCAGACCCCACCCACTCACACCACACATAATGAGGCTACAGCTGGTGCACATTCAGTTCAATTGGTAACAGGTGTTTGGAGGAAATGCTCTAACAGATAAGTGCACTTGTCTTTAGGTTCTTCAAAATAACTAGAGCATCTTAATTCTCCTATACAAACAAATCCATCTGACCCAGGCAATAGTAGAAAAGAGGAAATCAAGTGACCTATAACAACAGGGAAGCAATGGAGAAACAGAACTGGAAACCTCACAGCCAACAGCAGCTGCAGGGCAATGACACTCAGTGCTTACAGATGTTCACGAGAGAGCTAACTGGCCCAATTTTTAATTACTTTTTAAGAACATACGCTTCTTGAGGCTTCAGAAAAAAAGCCCATTTAATTCTGAAAACTGTAATAATTAAAAAACATAGTTGCCCTTTCTTCTACCACCACAGTCTCTTTCAATTTCGTATGCCAGTGAAAATGGCCATTAAAAATGACACTAATGGCAGAGTGTGACAACTCACCAGGATATATCAAACAAATGAAATGTAACGCTCAACCTCCCAAATGCTGACCACAACTAGTCCTCCTTGGCCTGAAGCAGCCATTTGAATTATTGTTTTCCTTTTTTAAGTGGCACTGAAATGACCAAAATAATTTCATCTTCTTTTCATGACTTCATGAGTCACCAGCCTGTCCCCGTAGACCAGTACATTCCTGATGAGTCTTTCTATTATTAAAATTAATGAGTACTCGGTTTGGCCACAGGGGGGCTAGCAATACAAAAATGTGATGACTAACTCGGGGACTAAAAATTAAAAGCTCTTATTAAGAGGCACAAGGATTACTAAGGACACATTAAGATCCTTTTATTTTAGATTTCAGAAGTAACAAGGTCCCAGTATGATACATGAGCCCCATAATGCATTAGTTGTATCATTAGACACTACAATGACTCAGTGCCCTCAATCCTTCTTTCAATTTGTTGCCGTAGCACAAACCAAGAATATTTCAGCTGTGCTTATCTGAAACTAATTGCAATTTTCCACCTCTTCACACACTTGTGAAAACAGCTATGGCTAAACTAAAGCTAATATTTCTCCTAGGTGAGAAAGAACTCTATTTGTCAGGGGTATGCCATGACTGCTGAAGCAATGAGACCTTATAAAAATGACAAGTCTGGAAGTGCCAGATGAATGGGATTTTAGACAACCATGTGAACCAGAAGCACACGGCTGCTATTTCAGGAGGCCGAGGAACCCGGTAAAGCAGAACCCAAGATCAGAGAAGCACTGGGCATCTAACCCAGAGGTCAGGTGTGGCCCAGGGAAGCCTGTTTCGCTGCCTTCTCTATCATGGCAGCAGAAACCAATCTCCGGGCCTGGGCAGTCTGGTGCAGGCAAGCAGAACTGACTGAGAGCAAGAGCACCCTTCCCAGAAATTCAACTACTCTTTAACACTAGGAAGCAAATGAACAAACACAATGAGAGTCACCACTCCACCTAATGAGGAACGGCCAAGGCAATCCAGTCTTAACAGTCAAGGAATTAAGGGCATTTAAAACTGATGGCAACCATGTGTACGTTAAATCTAGGGTTTCCAGGACCCTGTCCTGCACTGTAAAGATGGCAGCCAAGTAGGGAGGAATGGCTCCTTAGAAACCGCTGAGGGGGAAAAAATGAAGGCTGAATTAATGAGTGGGCGTAGGGAAATACTGGTTTAAGAGGATATAGAGCAATTACCTTTGGCACAAAACTGGGTTTGCACCATTTGAAATATTTCCAGTGGTGACCCTCACCTTATTTGCAAAGACAGAGAGTGCTGACTGGCCATCCAAGGCCAATCCAACCTCACTGTGACACAGATTAAAATGCCAAATGCTTTTATCAACCTAATCTACACAGAGGAGTGGTCGAGTGATCAGACATGAGCCCGGTGATCTGAAAAAGCTTCCTTTTTTCTGACAACAAGGGGACAAACTGACAAAGGCCATCCTTTGCCCTTTTACCTCAAACACAAATATAAGGACTACACTGCAGCAGCCATCTTATGGCCACCAGAGAAAAGCCAAAAGAACTATACAGCATCAGCTCTGATCTCATTGAGTCACTGAACCAAATGCCTATTTCATACGTTTTATGTGCATAAGAATAAACTCTACTGGCACTGGGTTTCCTGTTACTTACAACTGAATGCATTCCTAAGGGATACAAGGGCCATTTTGTTGTATCCTAAAATTCAGCCCCTATAGAAGAATGCAGCCCCATCACGTACCTCAATGTACCTCCTCTCTCTAGTGGCAGGATTACAGGAAGTCTTTATTTTCTTCTTTTACTCACATGCGTTCTCTAAATTATTATTACTCCATGAAGTTTTAGTTGCTTAAGGAGAAATTACAAACGAATACTCATTTGACACCAATATGGCCATGTAAGATAGTTTAACGTAAAAGACAGTTTAACAAAACAAAAACAAAAACAAAAAAATGGAGAGTTATACTACGATTCTAGAAGGGAAGCTCAGAAGAAGAAGCCCATTCTTGGCTTATAAATCTATAAATCCAATATATTCCCATAAAAAAATCAGTATAATGATGTATAATGGAACAGGATATGCTAATTCAAAATTTTACCTGTTAAAACAAAGACCTGCCAGTAATTTTAAAAGGGAAAGAAATAGAAAGTACTTGTCCTACTGGCTTCTAAGGACGACAGCACCTAGCACGGAACTGGAGCAGACACAGGTAAATAGCTAAATTATAATTTCTAGAGAGCCCAGAACCATAGCCAGGCACCTACGGTACAGTGGGCATCTAAGGAAGTATAAGCCTTTTACGAGTCGCTGCACTTTTATCCATATGACTCTGGGTGGGCCTATGGTTTTTTTTTTGTTTTTTTTTTTAAGATTTTACTCATCTATTTGATAGAGATCACAAGTAGGCAGAGAGGCAGGCAGAGAGAGAGGAGGAAGCGGGCTGTCCGCAGAGCAGAGAGCCCGATGCGGGGCTCGATCCCATGACCCTGGGATCATGACCCGAGCCGAAGGCAGTGGCTTTAACCCACTGAGCCACCCAGGCGCCCCTGGGCCTATGTTCTTATATGACTTCAGTTCAAGGACACATTGAAGGAGAACTAACCCAAACTGAGATTTTTACACTAAGGAGCAAAAGAATCAGTCTCTTTCTGGTAGATGAAAGGCCCAAGAACCATTTATAAAAAGACAGACTATAGTGAAAAGAATGAAGCCAAGATGATGAGAAATGGAGACAAAGGAGAAGAGAAAAAGAAAGAACACCTGATGGCATTTGAGCCCCTGGTCATAACTGTTTTCCCAGGGAAGGTTTATTTAAAAGAATTCTAAACACCAAGAAGCTATAAAGGAAGAAAAAGACAAAATTAATAGCACAAAATCTTAAACTTTTGCATAATGATATTACAAATAAGGTTTAAAAAATGAGCAACGAACTGGGAGAAAATAATTTTGCCCTATTTAACAACAACAATTATATATATTCCAGAATATATATATAAATCCACAAGAAGTACAGAAAACTGATCAAGAATTTGACAATTTGGAAAGAAGAAAATAGAAATACGTATCAAATGCAAACCAAACTTGGGAGTAACTGGTTGAAGTGCTTAAAGTCAGATAAGCATTTTACATAATTACTACATATTCTCATACATTTCTCCTCATAGGCCCTTCAGTCTTAAAATAGCAAAGAGGGCTAATGTGGTCAGTCATATGAGATCCCTGGAAGTCCCTTGGCTGGGTACAGAGTTTCCTTCTTCTGCCCTTCATGCTTCTCTTAGAGGCCACCAGTTAACATTCTCCTTCTGAGCAACTCCAAGTTTATTAGGTGATTTGAAGAAGTATCAACAGCATTAACTCTCAGGCATCTTAAATGATCTGGATTCCATTAAATACAATTTGCATCTTTTCTCTCTTTGTGAATACATCTATGTCTATGGGGACTATCAGGAAAACACAAAACATTAATTCCTTAAAAACCAAAGAAAGAAGAATAGGGAAGAGATTTAAAGACTATGTGTAACATTTGTTTGTGGTTTCCGAAATTATTGTTCTAACATTAGAAGCAGGGAAGTGTTAAACACATTTTTTCCCACTAAAATAGTTAATGTCTACAGACCCACCCAAAATGCCTCAGGTATTTTATGAAGTTATAAAAGAAACTATTATTCATACACTTAACTGGAGAAATTGGCTATTATGAAGTTATAACTAAAAAATACATGTAAAATAAAATATGCAACCACTCTTAATTTCAAATTATACCTGAACTCTAAGAAGCCACAATTCTAGCAGTGTTATTAGATTTCCCTTTCACATATTTCCTGGGAATCACATTTATAACAGATTCCAGGACAAAAATGTTTTTACTAAAAAAAGAAAGAAGAGAACCCAAATGTCAGCTAACATTTCCTTTCAGGAAGCATCTCACTGTGGGTGTTTTAACAGGTTTTGATCAAGGAATAAAAAGCAGATGAATTAACAAACATACGACATAGGTCAGAAGCTATGCGTGAGGGGAAAACACTTATCATACTAATTCCCCATGCTTGTGCTCTTTTGAGTATAATGAAAAAATGGGCTCCTGGATTTGGGCAGTTAGTATCGGGAGAATTTTCTTTACTATTCAGAGCTCCATAAGAATCATGCATGTTTTATGCACCACACCCCTGTATCTCAACATCCTGACAGGTTCTAAGGGTATGAATCTAGTAACTATTTATGCGAAATAAAATTCTAATTTTTTTTTAAAGCTCATGAAAAATGGAAGGCTCTGGTTTTAAAACTGAATCACTAACACTGGGCTCATGAAATCCATAGGCCATTTAAAGAATGCATATGGCAGGTATCAATTAAGTGGCAGAAAATCGATATGCAACTTCAGATTTTTGTTTGTTTCACCTGGGGAGGAGGAGAGGCAGCTGGGTGGTATTTAAACGAGGGTGATACCTACAACATTCTAAGCAAAAGGGGCTGAATCAAAGCTGTATGATTTATGTTGAAGGGATGGGCATCTTCTGCTCCAACACAGCAGTTAACTGCTCTAGGTGAGTCTAGCTGCTATTTTCTGAAGAGCTCAGTGGCCAACATGATGCTGAGGTCAGAGGTACTCAAGACCCCAAAGAAAGCCCACCCTCTACCTGACAATGTAATTTCTCTCTTGGATTTAACTCCATTTACACCCACTCACTGCTGAAACACATGGGAGCAGAAAGGGTCAACCAAAGACCCAGGTTTGAAACCTAACCAGTCTTTACACATGGGGAAGGTTCCCTTGCTTGCCTGGCTTCACCCCTTTTCAATTCTTCTTCACTGTGGGTTACCTGGAGACCAAGCCCTTCGTTCTCTGCTGCTGAATCCACCCAGTGTTTTAGCATTTCATTCATCATTTCCAATACCCACCAAAACCACTCTCTGTTGGGGTCTTCTTTTCCTCACATCCAGCCCCATAATTCCTCCCAAAGCAGTTAATTCTCCTAAGACTCCTTCTGTGGGTCTCGGCCTCTAAGCAGAAATGCTCAGCTGAAACATCAAAATTCATCCTTACCATGGTACTTGTTTTGTTTCTTTAAAAATCAGATATGGGGGGATGCCTGGGTGGCTCAGTTGGTTAAGCGGCTGCCTTCGGCTCAGGTCATGCTCCCAGCGTCCTAGGATCGAGTCCCACATCCGGCTCCTTGCTCAGCAGGGAGCCTGCTTCTCCCTCTGCCTCTGCCTGCCACTCTGTATGCCTGTGCTCACTTTCTCTCTCTCTAACAAATAAATAAATAAAATCTTAAAAAAAAAAAATCTGATACGGTATATTCCATGAAACCTGACTACTTTTTCTCTCTGGCCAGTGCAGGAGTCATGAAGTTGGCAGTGACGTAGGAACGGAAGATGGAGGGGAACAATAAGGAACCGGACGCTGAAATCAAGCTCATCGTAAGAATATGAGATGGAAAAAGTAGGGCAAGAAATCTCCTCTCAAAATAAGAAGAATTAACTATAGATATGTATGGAAATTCCATTTAGGATAAGAATCAGCGACAGGAAACAGCCAGAAGGGACTATTTGTACTGAAATACAAGCCATTAACTTGAGCCAAGCTAACAGCAATGACTGCGGTGGCAACTGCTGGCTGCAGATAATTAGTTTAGAACCTATTTGAACATGAATATTTTATCATGCAGCACAAAACTCGTTATGGAGAAGAATTAGAGAGCCAGGGCGTCTAAAGGCTCTGGAGAGGTGATCTGTCAGCTCCCAATAAAGAGCCTTCTAGGAGAAAAGCAGGTTTAGTGATTCAGCAAGACTGGATTTCATTAAAGCTACAGCAATCCATTAGGAACATATCTGGTTCCAAGCTATACTGCAGCAATGTCACTGTGGGCAGCAACTGACAGAAGAAATGGAGTCAGTGAAAAGTCCCCTCCAGTAGTCCCAATTTCTCAGTGATGCACACAACCCGTTTCTATCAGAATACAACGTAATGTGCCTGGCCAGTTCCACCATCAAAGCCTAACTACCCTATGTGCTTACGTATGGAAGGTGAAACAAGTCAAAGTTTTGAAAATTTAAAAAAAAAAAAAAAAAGCACTTTGCCGGCTCTGTTAGAAGTGTCACACTGTTACTTTTCCTTCGAAAACTGTTGAACTTGGTGTCACGCGTTGGTTATCACAGCGAGCAGCAAGACGCATGGCAGTCTTACATGCGTTTATTTGTGCCAAGAATTACTCTATGAGGTCGGCACCCCTGTTGTCTTTATATTTTGTAGATGACCCAACAGCTAAGCGATGCTTACGTAAACTTGCCTGAACTCATGCAGCTGAAGGGCAAATAAAAAATTTAAATTTCAATCTGGCAGTCTGATCCTAAAGTCTGGGTTCTTTCTATGTGTATTTCAAGTGACCCTAGGGTTCCTGAATATAAACCTGGTTCGTAGAAAAAACAAAGTTCATGTCTGTAAATTTTATTTAAAAAATAAAGACATACTGGTATTACTAAAAAAAAAAAAAAAAAAAACCTACTCTTGTGAAGAAATAAATGTACCTTAAACATCAAATTATAGGTTATCTTTGAAGATGAGACATGAAATGTCTTGCCTGAGAAAACAGTTAACACATAGCTAACGTACTACCTTCTTCTTAACCACTACACACTCAGCGACTAGCAAAGAGAAAAGATATTTTAATGACTGCTACTTTTTCGATCTATCTACTCTCTACACAGAATAACCAAATCTCCACAGTTCCCTAGGCTGATGGGGGACTCGATAAATATTTGTTCATTGTTATTTAGATAAATAACTTGCCCAGGCCATTCTGTGTTAAAGGAATTAATCCATACCCCAAGGGTATTACAGGCTAGATTAATTTTCCGATAACTTCTAATCCACTGCTTGCTCAAACATTTTCCATCTATAGCAATGTCTTGGAGGTTTCTATGTACTTTATGTATTTTGCTGCCATACCTGAGGGGAACTAGAAGACAAAGAATCTTATGCTTGTTAATCTACCTTTTTAAAATTGAAGTATAATTAACATACAGTGTTACATTACTTTTAGGTATGTAATATAATGATTCAATAATTCTATACATTTCTCAGTACTCATCAGAATAAGTGTATTCTTAATCCCCCTTTATTTACCCATCCCCCCCCCAACTCCCCTCTGGCAACCCCCAGTTTGTTATCAGTTAATCCATCTCTTGGTTCCATAAACATTGACTGTATGTAAGTTGCAAGGCACAGGCGATTAAAAAAATTCTTAAGGTAGGATTCTTGCCCATAAGGATCTCACAGTGAAGTTGGGGAGACAGATGTATCAATAAAAACCTGTAAGGCAATGTGATGGTTGTTAATATGTAAAGGAACTACTGAAACAGGAAAGAGAAGACATTAAACTCTAAGAGGTCAGGTAGGGCTCTATTGATAGAAAGTGCTCTGTGATCAGGATTATGACTCAGGGCAATTTTGTCAGAGAAAGGTCTATTTGGTTGTATTTTGAAGCACAGATCAGGCAGAGTACCAAAGACACCACCCTGGTCCTGGGTGAAGGCTGAAGGAAAGCAATGAACTTCTCTACCGGGGATCAATTAATTTTGAAATTGACAAAAACCATAATAATTTCATTTCTGGTGCAGTGAGCTTAGAAGCCTAGAATTTAACATATTTCAAGATTCTTCTTACTCACACCTTATTCCCAATAAAGACTTCTAGAGAACAGTATTTAATTGCTGAAAGCTAGAGCTTAAAATCTAATACTGTGAGGTTTTCCAGCTTTCAGAAGGCCTGGGCTGCATTCCTATAGATCTTAACACTAACGCAGAATAAAGCATGACTTAAGAAAAGCTGACATTCAGATATATAAACTTATATAACAGATATACTGAAGTTTTCTAATATACAACTGAATTTTCACTTTCAAGCTCACTCACCTCTAAGCGCATTTCCTAAGGAATTTACATTATAAGATTGAAAATCTATATTATATGTACTTTATAAAGCAGGAATATTTATAGATCTACATAAGATCTACTTATTAGTAAAACAAAGTGTAAGCACCATGGAATAGACACGGGCGGGGGCAGAGGTCTTGGTGGTGACCTGCTGCCATAGCTTTCAATTTCCCAACAGCCCAACAAACCCGTGATCACCTCTCACCGTGTGGCCAACACGGAAAATCAAACTGGGTCCTACTGACTTCCCCCCGCTGTCATCCCCTATTTCCGGTTCCCATTATCGACTCCATTTCTAGAAAAGAAAATCTGGGTCTGGTGAAGTGAGAAAGATATTTAAAGGCAGAAAATCATATTTGAGATGGACTTTGAAATACAGACTTTACTGAGTGGATACCAATTAAGTTTAGAAGGGAGAAAGGATTCTAGGGAGAACTCAGAGCACATGCAAAGACACCAAAGGTGAAAAGGATTAAGAGCCCAAATAGTAAGTTCAGGGAGTGGGCCGGGAGGAAGAAGTATAAGGCATAATGAAGTCTTGAAAAGGAAAGCAACATATTTGGAATATTATTTGAGGACGACTCAATACATTCCATGAAAGCCAGAGTTAAGGAGTTTCTTTAGAGAAGGCAGCCATAATTCAAGTGTGAAGTAGCAAAAAGCCTGAATTAATTAGGGCAGTGGGTATGCGAAAAAGTAAATTATACATACACTGTGATTTAACAGTATCTTTTACATGTATATCATACTTTATAAAACACTTTATATCCATTATCATATTTGATTCTCATAATAATCCTGTAAAGTAAGTAGGGTATATAATACTGTCTCTACCTTATCACTGAAGAATCAGTGCCTGAGATCTGCCCAGCACCACCTGCCCACTAGTAAATGGCCAGGGGAGTATGAGAGCTCAGTGCATGTCAACACCCAAGGATCCTTCAACTATACAAAGAAAGCAAATAGATCATACGTGAGGAAGGGTAAGTTCTGTTCCTTCCTTTATTATCTCAAACACATTTTGTTCAAAGACTTATTAATTTTTGAAGGGAAACACAACATAATAATAAGATATGCCTTGACTTCACAAATGCCTAAGCCTGAAAAAAAAATAGGTTTTATTATCAAGAGAATATGGTGTTTAGTACTCTGCACCAGATACTGTGCCAGGGGCTATGAATACGGTGGCAGATACATGCATGTGGCCTGACTGGGCTGACTGTGTTGATTACACGCATGTGATCGGCTCCATCACCAACTGGAGACAGCCCTCCCTCCACGCCCGTTCCAAGTCACTATCGAGTCTCGGCAGTAACTATTCAATTTGCCATATGCTCCTGGAGGTGGCTGTGGTAGAAAAGAGGTAATTCCTAGTGTATCTGGCTTTTGAAATAACTTCAAATACCAGTAATTAAGCCTCAATTTCCCTAACATGTGGGTATCAATAAAATACCCCCAGATAAAAGTCTCAGATGTGTCCTAAACTGTAAACAAGAAGTACCTTTTTGTTTTTACATGACAACAGTAACACAGACATCTTCAATGATTTCTGCTCTATTAAAACACCTGCTTTGAAGAGAAGCTAAAACACAACAGATGCAATATAAAACAATGCTAGCTGACACGTAAACCAGTAACTGTCTGGAGCTTAGAACAGCATTTTTATGAGGTCTGAAAACCAGGTTCAATGGAGCCATTTTTTTCCCCCATTTTTGAAATCAAAGATTCTTAATGATATAAAACAAATGCAATACCACGAAGTCAGAATGCAATTAGTTTTATTACTTCTTATGTTCAATCAAAATGCCAAATGCCATTCACAATACCATTATTCCTGAACCGTGAAAACATGCTTAAATTCCTTATTATTACATTCAAAGATGTCCACAATGATCTAACTCTATCTTCTCATACAAACTCAATAAAACAAAAAAATTAATTTCCCTCTTCACTCCACAAGTCAGAAATGGATACACTGTTCCCTGCTGTTAATGAGGTAATAGAAACACTACTGCCATAGCACTAATGCGCTCACTTAATGAATTATTTTTTTTCCTTGGTAATTACTATAATAACAGTAACTCATCCCCAACTTCAGCATCTTAACACAAGCATATTATTTCCATCTCCATATTTAGTTTGGTTACCTCATGGACAAATTTAAATGAATGAAAATCAGCTAGATTACAGGTGGTAAGGACCCCAAAAGAAACACCATATGGAGAGCCATATGCTTTGGCACTTTATCAGCATGTGACAGAATCCTGGAATCTATCTTCAGAATAACTGACATCCTCTCCGTATCAATTCTCTGTACTGGTGCTCTAGAACATTCACATTTTCAACCTTATGCTAACATATTCTATGTCTAACTACTGAAGACTGCAAATCCAAAGGCACAGCAGTTACTTTCCTCCTTCCAAAAAAGTAAACAGAGCAATTTCAAAACAACTAAAATTACAAAAACATTATCTCCCTATACGCTAGCCTGGAAAAATCACAAGAGGAAACTTTCTTTCTGAAAAAAAAACTACCTGGGGGGGGAGGGCGGGAATCAAATGTCAAAGCAGTGAGTAGCTAGGGCAGTGCAGTCGATGGCCCCTGTGGATCTGGGAGAGGTGTGCACAGTGGAAGCTTCTCTCACCTAGCAAGGGTCACACAGCGACCGACTGACGTGTTACAAATCACACTTCCCATCACCCTTTTCATGGAAGGTGATCGGAATCGGCCCCTCTGCGGGGTCACGTATCAGTCATGGTTGAACCAGAGGAAGGGCACCAGAGGGAGGGAGAGGTGAAGAGATCACAAGGCAGTAAGCGGGGGCTGGCAGGCAAGTCTGAAATCCACAGGGCAGAGGCTCTCAGAGAAGGGCAGGTGCTACCACTCAGGCCCCAGCTGCAGCTTTTGCCCACAGACAGAATTTCTGCTTCAAGGAAGTGGCAGCTCTGCTCGGAAGGCCTTTTGCTGGTGTCCTGGGGCCCACCCACGTTATCTAGGATCTCCCCCTGTGAAAGCCAAGGGATGACTGACTTTAATCCTAGCCCCCAAATACCTTCAGAGCAACAGCCCGAGATTAGTTTTATTGACTTAACTAGGAACTGTAGCCTAATCAAGTTAAACACCTCAAAAAGATCATCATGGGTTATAGATTGGAAGCTGGCAATATTTCCTAATTTGTAGGGTTAGGGGACAGTGGACAACACCCATCCAGTTCTATCTCAGCTAAATTTGAATGCTTATGCTTTTTAAATTTCATAAAAATGGATGCTACAATATAAAAGGCCTTCTATTACTCTGAGAAACAAACTGAGGGTTTTGGAGGGGAGGAGGGGGGGTTGGGAGGGCCTGGTGGTGGGTATTAAGGAAGGCACGGATTGCATGGAGCACTGGGTGTGGTGCATAAGCAATGAATCTTGGAACACTGAAAAAATAAAATTAAATTAAAAACAAATTTTAAAAAGGCCTTATATTAATGATGGTGGTGGTGAGAATAACAGCAGGGCCATTACTCTTGAACAAGGCTGATGTCATTAAGTACTAGAAACTGTTCAGAGATAGGGCTTTCACACTCTTAACCAAGGAGCTCTGTTTTTCTAAAAAGCCTTTATGACTTACATTCATGCCAGAAAAATAACTGTTATTATACATGACAGCTGTAACTGCGTAACGAAATAAGCTTCATCAGGGAGTGGTATTCAATACCACAGTACACTCTGCTATGGAAGGGCTGGGCTGCAGTCCAGATCCTTCACAGAGAGCGTCTACTGCGTGTCTGGTATCAGAGCGGAACAAGGGAGATGTGGGACCTGCCCACAGAGAGCTTATCCGGCCAAAATAAATCGTTTACTATGTAACATCTCTTCCCTACCACTGCAGGGTTGTTTAACACCATAATGAAAGTGACGAGAGTTTCCTAACAAAAACCATGGCTTCAATTCAAAATACAGAAGCGTCCCATAACACGCTTCACTAAAGTTTTGATTCGTAAGAAAAGAAATCAGTGGAGAAATGAAACTCACTGGGTTCTTACTGCTTATGGTTAAGGTTAAATAGTAGGCATATATACATACATTTCCAATTTAAAGCTGTCAGGGACAGGGCGCCTGGGTGGCTCAGTCGGTTAAGCATCTGCCTTTGGCGGGTCATGATTCCGGGGTGCTGGGATCGAGCCCCACATCAGGCTCCCTACTCAGCGGAGAGTCTGCTTCTCCCCTACCCGGGTACTCGAGCGCAGGCTCTCTTTCTCTCTCTCTCAAATAAAATCTTAAAATACAATAAAGCTGTCAGGGAACAGAAATGACAGAGAGAAATGTGTTTTGATAAACAATGTA
>RCUC01169206.1:0-52192 GCA_003697995.1 Taxidea taxus jeffersonii | reverse complement strand
TAAGGGGAAACTACTGTACTTTATGTCCTGATAATTGGTGGTGCTTAGTGATGGATACATCAAATTGGTAATATAACTCTTTTGTCTCAAAAATTCCATTATAAAAAGATACCAAGGGGCGCCTGGGTGGCTCAGTGGGTTAAAGCCTCTGCCTTCAGCTCAGTTCATGATCCCAGGGTCCTGGGATCGAGCCCCACATCAGGCTCTCTGCTCAGCAGGGAGCCTGCTTCCTCCTCTCTCTCTCTGCCTACTTGTGATCTCTGTCAAATAAATAAATAAAATATTAAAAAAAAAAAAAGATACCAAAACAAAGACAGTTACAGATTTGGAAGTCAGACAGCCCCGATTGACTTGACCTGCCTCTTACTGGTGTATTAGATAACTCAGGAACATTGGTTTCCTTTTCAATAAATTGAGTTGCTGTGGGGATTGAAAATTTTCATGTTGTTAAAACTTGGTTATGGTTTCAATAAATTGAGTTGCTGTGGGAATTGAAAAGTTTCATGTTAGTAAGGCATGGAAGGGGAGTGTTTAATACATACTATAGTGCTTAATAAATTGGAGGTGTTGCCATTTTTATTTTAATAAATAATAACATGAATTTCAGCTACGTAGAGTTCCTGTAGTACTTCAGAGACTCTTGTATAGTTAAAGTAGCTTAATTTTGAGGACAGTTGACTATTGTATGATTGAGAGAAGTTTTGTATATGGTTGTGAATAGTTAATGATATTATTTATACAGTTGAAGTTTCTGTGAATTTCTCAATACTATATTATTTGTCCCTTACATCATATTCAATTAATAATAAATAATAGTTAATTATTGTTAATAATTAACAGTTAACTCGAGAGAAATGTGATTGAGAGAAGTTTTGTATATGTTTATGAATATTTAATGATACATACACATTTGAAGTTTCTGTGAATTTCTTGATATTATATTATTTGTCCCTTATATCATATATTTAATTAATAATTAAGAAGAGCATATGTTAGGAAAGACTTGAACCAGAGAGATTGTATTGTACCATGTAGTTCTGCTATGCCTTAAGGGAAGACTAACTGGACAGTGGTCTGTTCAGAAGGAGAAAGGAGTCTAAATACCAAAACTAGCACAGTAGAGATGACCACCACGTTGCTCAGATCTGTGAACTAACTACTTGTCTTACGTTTGATTATAAATTCACGTAGCATTTTATTAAATACAATAAGATTATGTTTACAAAGTACCTTAATCCTGTGTTAGGCAATTTGGAGGAGGGTTTAAGGAAACAGGAGTAATTCTGTGATTAGATGTCTTAATTAGTCTTAACCTAGAAGGAGGGAAAACTAGAATGAGGCTAAAGCTGTAATTGGTAAAGAGGCTGTAGTCATTCCTGTTAGATTAGAGAGATCTTTATTTGTTTTTATTGTTTAGTTAGTATTCCTCTTTTTTGTGTTGGTTCAGTCATGATTGTGGAATGGTCTTGTTTTTGTCTTCACCCATCCTGGTCCCAAGAGTGGCCTTGTTGGAGGTTGATATTCTGTAAAATTGTTTTTGTTTAACAGGACAGTAAGGCCTCAAAGTAGTTGGCCAGCTCCTAGATAATAAGGGGCTGCAGTTCTTTTTCTCTCAATTAAAAAGATATAAGGAGAAGAGGAATAATGTGATTGCATCCCAAAACACGTTATTGCTAAAATGAATTTTTGTTTTTATATTTGAGTGGCAGTTGAATTTATGTATACATAAAAAACTCATAAGTGAAGTTTTTAAATGTAAAAAAAAAATACATGCAGTCTTTCTAAAAAAATTACTTGAAAGCATTTCTAAAATTTAATTTAATTATATTTGTGTTTCATAGATATTTTCAGCTCCAGGCCATCCAAAAATGATTTACAGCTCCTCAAACTTAAAGACACCTTCAAAACTTTGTTCAGGGTCTAAATCTCATGATGTTCAAGAAGTTCTTAAAAAGAAGCAGGTAACAGCCTTGATTCTAATTTCCTTAAAGAGGAAATGACCCGTTGAATTCCTAAGTGATTATGTTAACACATTTGAATAGTTCATGTTGTTATGGAACTACATTAAAATGTTTATTTAGCTGCTTCTGGATATAGTGTACATTTGAAAAAAAGAAGAGACAAAAAAATATTTTGCTGTTGCCTTTCACTGGCTACATGAATCACAAGGAAAGAATTCTTTCCATATAAAAATAAAGAACATTGAGTTGTCATGTTTTGTTTTTTTCCTCCAAGGTAAAGAAGCAATTTTATTTCATTATTTCCTCTTTTAATTCCTCTCTTGCTTTGTAAGTTAGAAAATATTTCACATAAAGTAAAACATTTATGTAGTTGTTACTCATAAGACTCAGTTCCGAGTTGCATTATCTTTTTAGATTTTAAACTCGTATGAGTTTTTAAAATAAAATAGATATTTATATGTATTGTCCCAGTATAATTGGAGAATTGATTAACAGAGAGGGGTAAGAGGCAATTTTTCCCTGGCAAAGATCCATAGAATTTGCTATGATTTCTGTCCTCTAGCTTCATCTCACATTTTTTAAACTTTAAACTTGGAAAAGAAAGATTGGCTTTTTACATTGGCAAACGAAAACAGATCTTGTTTTTCTTCATAAATACATTCACATTATTCAAGTGAATGTAAATGTCATAGATACAATGTTCGGCATTTTAAATACTTTTTCAAGTACAATTATAAATATAAACTCTCATACAGAAAATATATTTAAAGGTTTCATTTCTGGTTTCAGCTGTTTTTTGATTAGGGGCAAAATTTTTCTTGAACAGCATAGGGATGACCCAGAAGAATTGAGGGTCTTTTATCAGATGTATGCAAACGTTGGCAAATTTTGTTATCCATTACTAATTTTTTTAATCTTTTCATATAGGAAGCATTGAAGCTACAACAAGACATGAGGAAAAAGAGGCAAGAAGTGCTAGAAAAACAAATAGAATGCCAGAAGGTGAGACAAGAGCTCATTATTTGCCTGCTGGAATTGATGGATACAATGGATTTTACAGAGATATCCTTCATAGTAAAGTTTATAAGCATTATTTATATTAAAATTTACTAAGCATAGTTTTACTTTTTTCTGTTTATTTTATAGATGTTAATATCTAAGCTAGAAAAGAATAAAAATATGAAGCCAGAAGAGAGAGCAAATATAATGAAGACTTTGAAAGAGCTTGGTGAAAAGATCTCACAATTGAAAGATGAATTAAAAACATCTTCTGCAGTCTCCACACCATCTAAAGTAAAGACTAAAACAGAGGTATCTATTTGTATTTTCCATTCAGCATAGTACTCTTGAACTTCTGTTACATGCTTGGCTCTTTGAAAATACACTGGAAGCCTTAGGTAGCTAATAGTCTAATGGGGAGACAATTAGAGTGACAGTTTTTTTTTAATGTTTCTGTATATTCTGTGTACTCTCTTTGAAAGAGGTGCTAATACCCTCTTTAAATAAAGATGTGTTTCTTAACTGGATTTTTGGTTCCCTTTCCTGAAGATGAAATTGCTAGAGTGATGGCAAGAAAAAAGTGTGTTTTCCTGTTACATGAATTGGTTTTCTAATATTATAGTACAGTGGAACTATCTCTTTTAATATTCAAAAGGTATCATTGGTGTTTGGTTTTTTTTTTTAAGATTTTATTTATTTATTTGTCAGAGAGACTGAGCACAGGCAGACAGAGCGGCAGGCAGAGGCAGAGGGAGAAGCAGGCTCCCTGCTGAGCAAGGAGCCCGATGCGGGACTCCATCCCAGGACACTGGGATCATGACCTGAGCCGAAGGCAGTCGCTTAACCAGCTGTGCCACCCAGGCGTCCCATGTATCATTGGTTTTTTATGGGTAAAAATGTGGTATTCTGTTGAAAAGATTAATCAGAAGTTCTAGATCCATGTAAGTCTTAATTTAATTGCCATTTGTTTCCTTACCCTAGGAGAGAATACTTGCTGTACACAGTAGTTCCATTATACCACATTTCTGAGTGGAGTTTTAGATTCATTTCTGGCCCTTTAGGAACTCAGAATAAAAAATTTATCAGATATATAGAATGCAAATTTTTATCTACAATATTATAATGGATTTGAAATTGTGGCTCTTTATTACTGGAGGGATATAAAGTATTTCATCAACATTGTTTTGAAAAAATACAATAAAATATTTTTATTGAAATGTCCCCCAATTATAGAAGGAACATATACACATTTAAAAAATTAGAGAGTATATGTAGGGGAGAAGAAATTCTTTCACAGTCACTCCATCTAAAGACAGATAGTTTGTCCCTCATACCAAAAAGAGAATGGCAATAGTTGTAGGGTTCAAATCTGAAAGCATTATGTAGCTATTATTTATGTTTGTATTATTAATGAATATTTCCTATGTAATTTATTTTGCCTGACTGTGTTTCATTTATGACTCTTTACTATTGGAAAATTATTCTCTGCTCCCTCTTCTCAGCTGACTGTTTCCAAGGTCTGAAGTTTAGGCCATCTTAAGCAGTAATACTGCTTACTATTTTTTACTGGTATCAGTATAGTCTCTGTGTGTTTTGTACAGTTAACCTTCCCTAAAACACTCAGGTTTATTGCATCCTCTTATTCACATTTTGCCCAAAGAGATGTGTCATCCTGTAGTATAATATTCTGAATAAGATCTTAGATGTTATCTAACAAATACATTTTTTTAAAATAAATTTTTACTCTTAATTTTTCCAAAGGCTCAGAAAGAACTATTAGATACTGAACTGGACCTTCACAAGAGGCTATCCTCCGGAGAAGACACAACAGAGTTACGGAAAAAACTCAGTCAGTTACAGGTTGAGGTGAGATTTAAGAAGAGTTACCCACTACGTTTAACACCTCAGATAATACTTTTTTCTTCCTCTGTTTTCCAAGGTTCATTCTGACAGTGTGTATTATATTCTACCTTTTGTTGTTATTCAGGCTGCACGATTAGGTATTTTACCTGTGGGTCGAGGAAAGACCATGTCCTCTCAAGGTCGAGGAAGAGGCAGAGGCCGTGGAGGAAGAGGAAGGGGCTCACTGAATCACATGGTAGTGGACCACCGCCCTAAAGCACTGTCAGTTGGGGGATTCATTGAGGAGGAAAAAGATGAATTACTTCAGCATTTCTCAGTAAGTTTTTAAAGTAGACAGATGCCAACTCTAAAAGCACTGTATTCAGCATTTTCTTGCTGTCTTCTGTATAAATGTCAAGTGTTTTATAGATTAGAAAATCAAGTTGTAAAAAAATGGGTATTAGCAAATTCTTACTAATATATTTGAAGGTAAAGAGACAGCTCATGCTTTGTAATTCCATAATGCTCCATATAAATGTGTTTGTACTGACAGGTTGTTCCCAAGCAAATATTTGGGATTTTTTTTATGGTTATTACATGGTTTAGTAGGTGTTTATAGTCAATAAGTGAAAATAGCCTGGGATTAAGGCAGGATTCAAAGGAGGAATTTATTAGAATAAGAGACATGTATCGCTATATTTTGTATATAGTGGCAAACACTTTCAGATAAACATGTATACAGAGATTTGTTACAGGTGGCTGTCTTTAATTTGCTCCTTTAACCGAGTTTATTCTCTTTCCACTCATGCATTTAATAAATACTGAGTGTTACTTGTGCTAGAGCATTCTCATATATGAGAATATATGAGAATATGATCTCATTTAATCTTAAATAACTGTATAAAGTGCATGTGAAATTCTATGTGTACAGATGAGAAAATGAAAGTTTAAAAAACTTGAAGAGTAGGGGTGGCTGGGTGGCTCAGTTGTTAAGCATGTGCCTTCAGTTCAGGTCATGATCCTAGGGTCCTAGGACCTAGCCTGGTGTCAGGCTCCCTGCTCAGCGGGAAGCCTGCTTCTCCTGCCTCACTCCCCCTGCTTGTGTTCTCTCTCTCACTGTGTCTCTCTGTCAAAAAAATAAATAAAATCTTTTTAAAAATCTGTCTTTAAAAATGAATAAATGAATAAATAAAGACAAAAATAAACCAGCCAAGATCATACAGTTAGTAAGTGGTAGAACCAAGATAAAAATATACACAGTTGACTTAACATCTGGAATCCTTGTTTCTCAAACAACTTTTTTGAGAGAAAACATTTTCAGTTCTATTTTTATTTTTTTATTAGAGAGTGAGCAATTGAGCATGAGTTGTGGGCAGGACAGAGGGGAAGAGAGAATCTCAAGCAGACTCTGTGCCCAGTGCCCTGCCCCATGCAGGGCTCAATCCCAGGACCCTGAGATCATGACCTGAGCTGAAATCTATAGAGTTGGACTCTAAGCCAACTGAGGGCTGCCCCCATTTTCAGCCCTATTATGTGTTAAAGATTGTGAAGGAAGTATTAAACAGCAAAACCTCACACTCTGTTTCTTATTAGTATGATGCCCCTTCATCTTTTCTCATCCTGATGTTTAGAGAATGGTGGGTTGTTAAAGTGTCCAGATTTGAGAGCTGTGTTTGCTGCATTCTATTCATTCCTTTTTTTTTTTTTTTAAGATTTTTATTTATTTATTTGACTGAGAGAGATATCACAAGTAGGCATAGAGGCAGGCAGAGAGAGGGGGGAAGCAGGCTCCCTTGCTAAGCAGGGAGCCTGATGTGGGGCTTGATCCCAGGACCCTGATATCGTGACCTGAGCCTAAGGCAGAGGCTTAACTCACTGAGCCACCCAGGTGCCCCCATTCTTTCATTCTTGAGCCAGTTTCTTTCACCAGCCGGACATATATATATATTTTTTTTTTTTTTAATAAACTGAGAGACTAGCTTTAAAGTGACTTCTAGGAATAAAATATGGAGAGGCAAGCTACCCATGTGCAGGGTATTCTTGGGGAGCTGGGAGAATGTGATTTTTGTCTTTTGATGTTGAGTATATAAAATTATTATCTTCTTGCCAAACACATTGGGCATTTAGACCCATTAAGAGCTCTGGTGTGGCAGTACTGAAGCAAAGCAGAATTGTTTTAAATTTGAATTTGCAGAAAGTTCTAGTTATAAAAATAAGGCTATCTTTGTTAGGTAGGAGGCTTTGTGTTGTATCTTGAGGGTCTCTGGAGACTATATGTAGACGTTTAAGATTTAGCCCAGAACTCATGTTCACATATATCTCTTTCCTTCTCATAAGTAGGGTCATTCTAGAGCATCTGATAACCAATTTTCATGTATACATATATTTGATAAGTCTGAAATGACGGCATTTGGTTTGTGGAAAGGGGCATGTCCCAGCGTTTGGGGAAGGAGCAAACAAAGCAGTGCAGATGAGGTAACTTTGAGGAGACATTGCCATCAATTTTTTTTTTGTTTTTTGGTCTTTTTTGTTTTGTTTTTTACTTTTTTTATTTTTTTAAAGATTTTATTTATTTATTTGTTAGAGAGAGAGCACAGGCAGACAGAGTGGCAGGCAGAGGCGGAGGGAGAAGCAGGCTCCCTGCCAAGCAAGGAGCCTGATGTGGGACTCGATCCCAGGACACTGGGATCATGACTGAGCCGAAGGCAGCCACTTAACCAACTGAGCCACCCAGGCATCCCTGTTTTGTTTTTTAGAGATTTATTTATTTATTTGGCAGAGAGAGACATACAGAGAGAACACAAGCATGGGCAGAAGGAGAAGCTGGTTTTCTGCTGAGCAGGGAGCCCGATGTGGGCCTCGATCCTAGGACCCTGGGATCATGACTTGAGCTGAAGGCAGCCATTAACGACTGTGCCACCCAGGCGCCCTTGCCATCAGTTTTGATGGTGTTTGTTTTAATAGGGCACTGTTAGACAGTCTTGAGTACTAGAAACATACCCTAGTAATGGATAATTGGGCAATGCAGTAGTTGAAGTAGTACTGAAGTAGTTGAAGGAACTACAGAAATATATATGCCTAGACAGTATTGTAAATAGATTAAGGAAACATACATGCCTAGATGGTATTACAAATAGATTTAGTAAACTTCTTTGAGGTATTTTATATCCCACAAAGGCAAAGGTAAAATAGATATTTTCAGTATTCTTTCATTGTCCTTAATGATTGTGAAAGGATCATGGATGAACCATACCTGTATGAAAAGATGGTGGATGGGTTTAGTGAAGCCCTTTTGCAGTATGAGGGCCTAATTCTGGAATCCTTCAGTTTATTCTTTTATCCAGTAATCTGCTTCTAAGAATTTATCACAAGGGAATTATGGTTGTATATAAATAAGAGCTATAAGGATGCTTAGTATAACACCCCTTGTAATAGTGAAAAGGGAATGATCTGAATTCTCAGTGGCATTTTGCTGCTATTGAAAACTTGTTTTTAAAGAATAATGATACGAGAAAATTCTCAGGATTGACTTTTAGGTTAGAAAAAAGTGGAATACAAGATTATCCATAAACTTGGAATGAAAGTCCATTAAATTTATATTTCTAGGTTGGCAGAATTCAAGTTGGTTTTTCATTGTTTTCTTTCTGAGGACCTATTTTCTTTGCTTTCCAAATGAACATATATTACTTTTTAAATCAGACTTCTTAATATCACATCCATGTTTAGGGTGAAATATTAGCGTTGTTGTTTTCTTAAAAGATTTATTGATTTGAGGCAGAGAGAAAGACCGCATACAATTGGGGGCATAGGGGCAGAAGTTGAAAGAGAAACAGACTCCCCGCTGAGCAGGGAGCTGGTCACAGGGCTTGATCCGAGGACCCTGAGATCATGACCCGAGCTGAAGGCATATGCTTAACTGACTGAGCCACCCAGTCACCCCAATATTAATATTTTTTTAAGATTTTATTCATTTATTTGAGAGAGAGAGCGAGCAAACAAGATAGCGAGTGAGCACGAGTGGAGGGGAGTAGAAGAGGGAGAGGGAGAAGCCAACTCCCCACTGAGCAGGGAGCCTGATACAGGGCTCGATCCCAGGACCCTGGGATCATAAGGCAGGTGCTTAACTGACTGAGCCACCCAGACACCCCATATTATTGTTGTTATACTGTTTATTTTAAAACCAAATTAGAGGAGATGTGTTAATGTTGGGCTCTTAGATCCCAGGTGCTTATATTTTTTTAAAAAGTGTAAATTAAAGTATATACGTAGTTAAAATACATAATATATTTAATATACAATGAGAGCTATATATAACATAAAACATGTTATATGTAAATACTTTAAAGAATTTATGAGAGCGAGTACGAGCGTGAATGTGCATGGAGAAGGGCAGAGGTGGGGAGGAAGAGAATCTGCAGCAGATTCCTCACTAAGTACAGAACCCAGCTTGGGGCTTGACCCCATGACGATCCCATGATCAGGAGATCATTACCTGAGCTGAAACCAGGAGTCAGATGGTTAACCAACTGAGCCACCCAGGTGCCCCATATATAAATATTTTAATAGCATATATCAGAGGTCAGCAGACTTTTTCTGTAAAGGACCGGTTAGTAAATATTTTAAGTTTTTGTGGGCTATATACAGTCTCTTCAGGTTTTCTTTTGCCTCTTCCTTCATCTCCTTCTCTCTCTTTTTTCTTAATTAATTAAAAAATTTAATTAAAATTTTTTTTTACTTAAGTAATCTCTACACCCAGTATGGGGCTCAAGCTCAGGACCCTGAGATCTAGAGTCATACACTCTTCCACCTGAGCCAGCCAAGTGGTGTTCCTTTTATTTTTAAGTTTTTGGTGGTTTTTTTTTTTTAAAGATTTCATTTATTTATTTGACAGAGAGAGTGAGTGAGCACAAGCAGGGGGAACAGCAGAAGGAGAGGGAGAAGCAGGCTCCCTGTCAAGCAGGGAGCCCAATGCACGGATTGATCCCAAGACCCAGGATCACAACCTGAGCTGAAGGCACTTAACCATCTGAGCTACCCAGGCACCCCAGTTTTTTGTTTTGTTTTGTTTTGTGTTTTAAGATTTTTATTTATTTATTTATTTGAGAGAGCACATGTAGGGTAGGGGCCAAGGGAGAGGGAGAAGCAGACTCCCCGCTGAGCAGGGTGCCTGATGCTGGGCTCAATTCCAGGACCCTGATACCATGACCTGAGCAGAAAGCAGACACTTAACTTACTGAGCCACCCAGGCATCTCTCTTCTTTTTCACTCTTAATAACCTTTTAAAAACATAAAAACCATTCTTAGCTCACAGGCCATCAAACACAAGTTGCTGGACCACATTTGGCCTGATGACTATAGTTTACTGAGAGATGGTATATGTTATATTTTTATTTGTTTTTTTTTATTTTTTTTTTAAGATTTTATTTATTTATTTGACACAGAGAGAGAGATCACAAGTAGGCAGAGTAGCAGGCAGAGAGAGAGGGGGAAGCAGGCTCCCTGCTGAGCAGAGAGCCCAAAGCAGGGCTCGATCCCAGGACCCTGAGATCATGACCTGAGCCAAAGGCAGAGACTTAACCCACTGAGCCATCCCCATATTACTTTTTATATTAAATAGTTAAGTTTAAAAATATAAAATAGTATTATGTAGCATACAAAGAGAATTTTATGTATTTTTAAGGTAAAATCAGTGAGTCTGGAAAGAACTTTTAAAAAGAGAGTCCTTATTTATATATCTTTCATTTGACAGAGATCTGAGGATAGACCTTTATGAAGAATTCCCTCTAAGTATTTTAATATTAAACTTTAGGTCAGAAGATGAAAATTTTAAATCATAGAGCCTTGTTTGAGGGCACAGACAGGACAAGAGCTAAGGTACATTCCTTTGCCCCTGATTAAAAGAAGTTTGGCAAGTTTCAACGGAAGAGTTACTTAAACTAAATGTTTGGAATACTTGAACTGCACTTAGGCATTTTCAAGTAGTATGCATCAGTTATAAGATTTTTGAACTGTTGTAGTATGTTTTAGCTTGTGTCACTCAGTGATATAGGGTGAAACTTGATTTTTTTTTCTTTCTGATTACAAAAGTAATACATGCATGTCAGGTTGTGTTCGGCTGCAAGTAAAACATGAATAACTTGGGAAATATGAACATTTACTTTCTTTTCAAGAAATCTAGCGGTATGGAGGTTTTAGGTTTAATTTATTCAGAAACTCAGACACACAACTTCTTTTCATATTTCTCTTCTAGTATCCTAGTATGTTGGCTTTTTTTCTTAGGCCTTTTCTTCATTGTGTGACACCAGGATGTCTACAGCAACCACAAACTTCATGGCCTCTAAAAAGGATGTCCAAAGGCAGAAAAGAATAGTACCTTTCGTATGACATTCTTTTTTTTTTTTTTTAAGATTTTATTTATTTATTTGACAGAGATCACAAGTAGGCAGAGAGGCAGGCAGAGAGAGGGGGAAGCAGGCTCCCTGCCGAGCAGAGAGCCTGATGCAGGGCTCGATCCCAGGACCCTGAGATCATGACCTGAGCCAAAGGCAGAGGCTTAACCCACTGAGCCACTCAGGTGCCCCTCGTTTTCTGTGTTCTTTAAGGATGTCTACTTTTAAATCTTTCAGCTGATTTTCTGTTTTTTGTTTTTTTTTTTTCATTTTTAAATAATTGATTTTACTGTTGCTTCTTGACTTTTAAATTGTAAGCATTATATTAACCTTAATCCTTTTGCTTTTCAGCTCCCCAGTTTTTTGGCTGTGTTGTATTCTGTCCTATTTTCTCTTCTTACGGATTTATGCCTTTAAAAATAAATCATTTTAGTATCATTGCGTACTATGGATGCAATGCAGTTTTCTATTTTGTAGCCAGAGAGCATTTTGAGTCTTAAGAAAGTAAGAGGTTTAGAAGTATGAGTTTCTGTAACCCCAAAAATATTTATGTAATTCATTCAATTTTTTGTGTTCTTACTAGCAAGAACTTCTAATTTGCCTGCTCCTCCATTCCTGGAACTTCATATAAGACAATGGAATACTTCCGTTGTAATTACTAAAGACTTCTCACATGCAGTTAGCTTTTCCCGGTAGCCTCTCTAGATAGGGTTTTTACTTTCCTTCTTCTAAAAAGAAGGAAAATATTTGAGAGTGTTACTATATATGAAATTGAAACCTTATCATTTGACAAGTAATACACTTTTGTGTTTTTATCAGAATAAATGTTCCCTTTCTCTGAATTTAACATTCAGAGAAACTTTTCTGAACATCACTTCAGTGATTGCCCTTCCTCAGACCATATAAAAAAAACTTTTAGTAATTTTGATCTTTGGTGAACCTACTGATAACTTACTGCCATTTGACAGCTAGTGTGTTTTCTGTTTTTTTCACTGTTACAAACGGTGTTAATATACATCTTCCTGGATTTGGTGATTTTGAGTAGAATAATTTGTTATGTGGGACAGTCCTACACATGTCAACACCTTTAGCACTGCTGTTAAATGCCAGGAAGTGCTCTTCAGTGTGTATGACACCCAAAATGCCCCACAGTAATGTTACTGTCTCAGGTGAAAACCCTTTTTTGACATTAGTTTGTAGGAATGATGACTAGATCAAAGGCATGCATATTTAAAATTTTGGGACAGCTTGCTAAATAACCCTGCAGGAATGCTGTACTAATTCATACTTGTGGTGACGTTGGATAAAAGTACCTATTTGCTTATATCCTCAATAGTACTTGAGTTTTGTTTTTTCATATTAGCTAGTCAGGTGATTGATGAATAATGACTGACAGAACTTGCATCAGTTTCTGATCTGGGAAAATGGTGGGGTTAGGTAAATTTCTCTCTGAGTATCTTCTGCCTCTAAGGTTCCACGTACCCCTGAGTTACCACATACAACTTTTCATTGATGGCATATAATTGATTTTCTCATGTTCATGTATATATTGATATATATATATGTATATATTTTTGAATTACCTTATATTTTGAGGGGCAGCACACATGTACAAAGTGTAAAAGGAATAAAAATGTATGCAGTGAAAAGTAAGGTTTCCTTCTATATCCACTCAGTTTCACTCCCCATAGGCATTTGTTGTTTTCTGTTTCTTACATATCTTCTCAAAAATATTCTGTGTATATGTATTATGTCTCTCTTTAACCCAAACGGTGGTATGTTACACAGTACTCTCTTGCATGTGCATTTCTCGTTTATTAGTTATTAGCTTGTTAATAGATATGATGCTATACTAGTGCACATGGTGTTGCTCTGTTCTTTTTAGTGGCTGCTTGGTATTTCATTGCATTGATGTACCACACTGGATTTTAAAAGTCCCATAGTGATGGACAGCTAAGTTTTGCCTATTATTTCATTATTTCAAGCCATATTACAAATATGTGTGTGAGATAATACATATGTGGGTATAGAAAAATTATGTATTTTTAATAGATATGTGACATTTTAGAGGCTGTTTTTAAAGTTGTTCAAGTACTTTGCAACAAAAAAATGAGTACATGCAAATAGTTAAAAATATGGTTAATCAGAAGTAAAAATCTCTCCTCTTTTCTTGATCTCTGCCTACTCTTAAAAGGTAGTCCGTACTCTTAGATATCTTTACAGAAAAAACTTATTAATATAAGAATATATATGCAAAGTCTCTCACTTGAAAAAATTTATCAGAGTGGGCTTATATTATAAATATAGAGCTACATTTCAGGCCTTGCTTTTCAAAATAAATATCTTAGCTGTTTGGTGTTTTCTTAAAATTATAAGGATAATTTAAAGTACTTACTAAAACAGGGGCACCTGGGTGGCTCAGTGGGTTAAAGCCTCTGCCTTTGGCCAGGTCATGATCTCAGGGTCCTGGGATCGAGCCCCGCATCGGGCTTTCTGCTCAGTGGGGAGCCTGCTTCCTCCTCTCTCTCTGTCTGCCTCTCTGCCTACTTGTGCGCGCGCTCTCTCTCTCTCTCTGTCAAATAAATAAATAAATAAATAAATAAATAAATAAATAAATAAATAAATAAAATCTTTTAAAGTACTTACTGAAACAGACTGTACCAAGTAGAAATGTATATAGTTCAGTGATTTATCAGAAGGTAAACTTGTTTATGCCTACCCCTCAGGTCAAGAAAAAGAATATTCCCAGCCCCCTTCCAGTCATTGTTTTCTCTCCTAAGTAAAGTGACCATTATCCTCACTTTATGATAATCACTTCCTTGCTTTTGTTACACAGTTGATCCTCATTATTCATGGATTTCATATTTGCATATTAACCTACCTAGCAATATTATTTTTAAGATCAAAAATCAATATTCAAGGTGCTTTTGTGGTCAGTTCAGACTTTGTCAGAGCTGTGAAAAATTTGAGTTACCTGATGCCCATGTTCCCAGCTCAGGTCAGTTAAGGAGATATTCTGCCCTTCTGGTTTCAGCTTTCATACTAGAAACAGCTGTTCTTTTTGCAGTCTTTTTAGTGCCACATTTTCCTCATTTTTGTGCTTTTCACTGGTAGTTTCATTATTTGAAATGCCCCCCACCCCCAAATATAGTTCTCAAGTGCTTTGTTGAAAGTTCAAGAAGGCTGTGATGTACCTTATAGTGAAGACCCGTGTATTATGTAAGCTTTTTGTTCAGGCATGAGTGCTTTTAGCCATGAGTTCAGTCACAGTGAATCAACAGTATATTTTAAATATAAAACAATTGATTAGTTGAAGAAAATGTTTTGACCAGAGGCTCATAGGAACCTAACCCTCTCTTGGCCCTAGGAACAGTGATTTGAGTATTTGCTAATTCTGTGCTTGCAATGAACTTCATACAACTAGTGCGAATAATGAGAACCAGCTGTAGTTTTATCACCTAAATGTGTGTTCCTAAAGATTATAATATTCTATTTTTAAATTTGTATGAATGGAACCACACAATCTATATTGTTTCATGTCTGCTCTTTTCCCTTAACAATGTGTTTGTAAGATTCATTATTGTTGTCACATGTAACAATAGTTTCCATTTTTATTGTTGTATTATTTTCAGTTGTATAAATATAACATAGTTTATTCTTCAGTTCTCCTGTGGATAGGTATGTGGGTTATTTTCACTTTATTTTTATGAACACTATTGATAGGAGGATTCTTCTAGATCATTCTATGTATATGTGTACAAATTTATGTTGGATATACACGGTAATGTTGAATGAACTACATCAGTTTCATTATGTAGATCCCTGCCAGTAGTGTGTGAAAATTCTTGACTTGGTATTATTAAAATACAGCTTTATTCTAATCACTAATCTTGTTTATTGTTGTAAGTTAGATTATGGGAGTTATATACTCTTTTTAAAGATTTTTTTAAAAAATTTATTTATTTGTTAGAGAGAGAGAGCGAGCGAGCACAGGCAGACAGAGTGGCAGGCAGAGGCAGAGGGAGAAGCAGGCTCCCTGCCAAGCAAGGAGCCCGATGTGAGACTCGATCCCAGGACGCTGGGATCATGACCTGAGCCGAAGGCAGCTGCTTAACCAACTGAGCCACCCAGGTGTCCCGGGAGTTATATATTCTTAATTACTGACTGCCTGCAAATTAAATTTCTAATTCTTCCTTCAGTAGTTTATACGCAGTACACTTAATGCCCTAAAATTCCTTTTGAAGGACAGAACTGCTGCCCTCTTTAGAATGCAACCCAGTAAATACAGGTTAAGAAAAATCTCTCTCACTTTCTGTGGTTATAGAAGTAGCACATCTTTTTAAGAATTTTTAAATGACAAAGTCTAAAGATCTAATATATAACATGGTAACTGTGGTTGATCACACTGTATTGTATAATTGAAATTTGCTAAGAGTAGAACCTAAATATTCTCGTCAAAAAAAAGGTAAATTTGTGAGGTGATGAACGTGTTGTTAATGAACTACATAGGGAGACTCTTCACTCTTTATATGTATATCAGGTCATCATGTTTTACACTTACAAATATCCTTCGGTTGTGTTTTACCTCCGTAATCCTGGAAAGAATTCAGATAATACTGAAGTGAACAAAATAGTGAAAAAGTCTCTAATTGGGCTGTGTATGTTAAACGAATAAGGGCAAAAGTTGTCTATTACACGCATTACCAGATTTTTTCTCCAAGTTTATTGAGATATAATTGACATACAACACTGTATTAGTTTAAGATATACAACATAATGGTTGATATATGTACATATAGTGAAATGATTACTATAAAATAAGTGTAGCTCACATCCATCACCTCACATAGTAAGAATTCTTTTTCCTTGTGATGAGATCTCCTCTCAGCATCCACGTGATTTTTTTAAAAAGTTGGTAAATATATATTTGGATGGGGCCATTTCGATACATCATTTTAGTATGTCCCATGAGTTAAAATGTTTGGTACCAGGTTAAAAACATGCAGCCCCTGTAGGGATAATAGAGTTTTCCCTTAGATCACAGACTGATTTCTGTGCAGACAGTAATGGGTTATGGATCTGGCTTAATACATATAATATATAACTCTTTTTAAAAATTTTTTTTAGAAATTTTTTAAGATTTTATTTTTTTATTTGACAGAGAATGGGCATAAGCAGGGGGAGCAGCAGAGGGAGTGAGAGAAGTAGACTCCCAGCTGAGCAGGGAGCCCACCATGGGGCTTGATCCCAGGAACCCAGAGTCGTGACCTGAGCTGAAGGCAGATGCTTAACTGATCTTGCCACCCATGTGCCACCGCCCCCCCCCCACTTTTTAAGATAATATTTACTTATTTGACAGAGAGAGAGAACATAACACTTTTAACATGCAGTGATCTGAGTGTTTTGTGGAAACATTTGGCAAATGGTTAATGACACTTATCAACATTTTTTCTAGGAAAAACTAGAGTGAACCTCTATTTTTAAAAGAACCATTTCTGTTACATTTTTCAGGATTAAACCCAGAACTGGGGATATTCTGCAGTGTGGCATCATTGATAGAAAAGCTGTAGGAATGACTGAGCTTTCACTTTAATGATACTTTGGGTCCCTATTCTTTTATCTCTGTTGCTTTTTCTTTAAAATTTTTACTTTCTCTTTATGAAGTTTCTTGAGGAGGAAGAAATTGTTTGGGTGGTGGTCCTAAGAAATACATTTGAAACTGAGCAATTTTACCTTGAGTTAGGAAAGTAGGTATCTAATTAAGGTTTGTTAAATGTATAGAATGGCTAGGTACTTGCCATTGTTATATGGCATTTCAGAAAAGGAAGTGGGAATAGCTTTAACAACTACAGGTAGAGTAGTTGACATCAGTAGGCCTTTAAAAAATTATACTTTTAGGTTTTCAGTCTATGTAGATTATCAAAGCTAAAGACTAGCAATCGTTTTAAGATAGTATTTGTTGAAACAAAATCATGGGAAAGAAAGGGAAAAATAAAAAAGACAAAATCAGAGAGGGAGACAAACTACGAGACTCTTAATCATAGGAAACAAACAGGGTTGCTGGAGGGGAGGGTTGGGGGATTGGGGTATCTGGGTGATGAACATTAAGGAGGGTATGTGGTTTTTAATATTTATAATTGTGCTAACTGGTTTTTGTGCATTTGGATAGAACACTCACATTTTTTTTTTTTAATGGACTCCTTAGAGCAATCCTGAAACAGGAAAAAAAAAGCTGAGATACTTTGATATTAAGCAACTTATGGAGGCTCATTTATGTTGTTAGTTGCCAATTAATGGTAGAGCTGGATCGAGACTTTAATCCAGCATCTTGCTCAATAATCTTTTTTAAAATCTTTTTTTAAAAAGATTTTATTTTAAAAAAAGATTTTAGGGACGCCTGGGTGGCTCAGTTGGTTAAGCAGCTGCCTTCGGCTCAGGTCATGATCCCGGAGTCCTGGGACTGAGTCCCACATCGGGCTCCTTGCTCAGCAGGGAGCCAGCTTCTCCCTCTGCTTCTGCCTGCCACTCTGTCTGCCTGAGCTTGTGCGCTCTCTCTCTCTCTCTCTCTAATAAATAAATAGATAAAATCTTAAAAAAAAAATTTTATTTATTTTTGAGAGAGAGAGAGCACGACTAGGAGAAAGGGACAGAGGGAGAAGCAGACTCCCCGCTGAGTAGGGAGCCCAGTGCAGGACTCGATCGGAGAACCTTGGGAACATGACCTGAGCTGAAGGCAGACACTTAACTGACTGAGTCACCCAGGTGCCCTTGTTCAATACTGATGTCAGTAAAATCATGAGCAGGAAAAAAAAGTATTTGTTGTTTTCATCATGACTTTTGTTAAGTGGAGTGACAGTATCATCTAAACCAAGACAGATTCTAAAGTTAACATGACATAAATACAAGTCATAGACTATCTGGGCAAAATGGTACATGTGGTTCTTTAATTAAAAGGGACTTCAGGGGGCGCCTGGGTGGCTCAGTGGGTTAAAGCCTCTGCCTTCAGCTTGGGTCATGATCTCAGGGTCCTGGGATCGAGCCCCACGTCGGGCTCTCTGCTCAGCGGGGAGCCTGCTTCCCTTCCTCTCTCTCTGCCTGCCTCTCTGCCTACTTGTGATCTCTGTCTGTCAAATAAATAAATAAATAAATAGATAGATAGATAGATAGATAGATAAATAAATAAATAAATGTCTTTTTAAAAAATAAAAATAAAAATAAATAAAAGACTTCAGGGTTACTGGAGGGGAGGTGGGTGGAGGGATAGAGTGACTAGATATTGGGCATTATGGAGGGCACATGATGTAATGAACATTGGGTGTTACATGCAACAGATGAATAACTGAACTCTGCATCTGAAACTAATGTTAGACTATATGTTCACTAATTGAATTTAAATAAAATAAGTTTAGAAAGAGGAGAAGGGATTTTACTTTTTCTAGCTCTTACTAGATATTGTATAGATGCACCTTAATTTTCCTCCCCAAATCATTAACACTTTTTAAATAGCATACAATTTGAATACAAACTTATGTGTTTTTCTAAAATCTATTTTAGCCTGCAAACCAAGGGTCAAAATTCAAAGACCGTCGGCTACAAATATCATGGCACAAGGCCAAGGTGCCTTCTGTATCCACTGAGACCGAGGAAGAAGAAGTCAAGGAGGAGGTAAATTTAACGATTGAAAATAAACATTCAATTAGATTGTTTCTCAATTAGCATTTTTCTTGACATTAAAGTAAATAAAATAAATCTTAAATATTGTTCTTTTACGCACGCTGGAACTTAAGACTAGTCTTCAAGTTTACTAAAGAACCAGAACAGTTGCAGACATAGAAAGTTCTTTGCGGGGGATATTTTCTGGCATAGGAGAGACTTTTTTGTTTGTTTGTTTCTTTTCCTTTTTTCTTTTTTCTTTGCATTTATATGGCTTTGTGCTCTAGAAATTTTTATTCTGTTAAGTGAGGACATGGATTACATGAACAAATTTAATTTTAGCTGGTTGGTTTAGCTTTTTGCTTATTCATGTTCCATAAATAATAGATTTGAGTTTCTTATTTTCCTTCTATGTGCAGTTGATTAAAATGAGAATAAGGAAGTGGGAATAAAAGGGAAGAAATAAAAAACCAAGGACTTAACATAGTAGAACTGTTAAATAATGAAACTCTTAAAATACATGAAAAATAATTTTGCTTTTTTACTCCCTGTTTCTAATTTCTTTGTTAAAATGGACACTTAGCCAACGTTTCAAGTTATTTCATTTGTTGTAATTTTGGTTTTAAAAGATGTTAGCATTCATGATTGATCAAGAGTCCTGACTGGGGAATTTTAAAAAACAAAAGCAGAAACATTTCCCATGTTTAACAAAAAGAAAAGGAAAGAAAAATCTTGGTGTTTTGGGAATGTTTGTAGATATTTCTACCACATGTAAGATTCCAGATTTTTATGTAAAGTTGAGAATGTTGGTGTCATGGGGAAGTTAGTATGTTCTCCATCACAGATAGTTAGATATTAAAGGAAAGGTTTAGGAGCTTGGTCATTTATTTTCCTTCTTCTTAAGTTAATGGAATAAAATTAATTTAAATTTATTTAATTTCATTAAATTAATTTTATCAAAACCATTTCATAGATATTTTTCTTTTATTTTTCCTACTAAACATTTATGTATTATTTTCCTGATGATATTAGAATGGAAATCTCTTTAAAACTAGCAAAATTAACAAGGGAGAGAATATGTATATGTTAAAAAACTGTTTGGGGTGTCTTTGCCCTGAAGGATACTCTCTGACTGCATCACTTGTAACTCCAGCCTGGGTTTTGTGTACTAGTCTTTTTGTCCTTTGGCCTAATAACTTAACTTGCTTGTACCACTAAGCAGATTTTACCCTCTCTTTCTTCAGGAAACAGAGACCTCAGATTTGTTTTTGCATGATGATGATGATGAAGATGAAGATGAATATGAGTCTCGTTCATGGCGAAGATGAAATCTGATGCGAGCTGTATAATTTTTAGGAATATTGTTTAGAAGAACAACTTTTTAAAATTATTTAAAGAAGTCAATGAGCCAAAAATTTTTTTTATTTTTCTTTTCCACACAGTAGGTTTAAGGACAGCAAGTTTGCTATTTAAACACATCTCATAACTGTTCATGATATTAAAGCACCAAAGGCCTAGTGACTTTTACACAGTTGTGAAGATCCACAGGAATGATACGGATAATCTCTAGAGCCTTATTTTCCACACCACCTGTTTTGTTGCTATTGGTGTTGGATTATGATGTAAATGACAGGGTGTTCAGAAATTTTATTTTGGATTATAATCTGCTGATAAAATTTCATTAAATGTCAAAATCGCCTGGAATCTCTTAACTCTCAGCTATTATGGATGGGTCGTCAGACAGGAGATATTTGTAATTAAAATACCCTTTTGCTTTCAAGAGTTTTCTTGGAAGAACAAAAGTAAATTTATTTTAATTTTTTTACTGTGGAGGAGCCCAGTTTGTATTCAATCTAAATTTTTGAGGGGGGGTGTTTATGTGCAGTACAAGTACTATTTTAGTGTAAATCATAACAGACTCTGTATTAAATGCTGTAAGGCAGTGGTAGCTAGCTCCATGATATTTCCATTCTGTCATCATATTAACTGTCCTGGATTTATGCTACTGATCCTTAGTTTGCTTTGAAATTAGTGAATATTGGTTCAGTTGGTCCTGTTTAAAAATATTCTCAGAATGTAAAAGGCTTTCACCTCTTGCCCCCATTTTCTTTCTCCTGCCTTTATATTAATAGCCCTGACTTACCCACTATTGAGATAAGTGATTCTTCTGGGCCACCCAAAGTAAGTCCCCAATAAAAAGTTTAAACCAGCACCTTGATAAATAAGTGATGTTTTGATGAGAGTAATGGAAGGTTTGCGGGGGTGGGGGGAAGAGAGTCACCAGCTTTTCTTTTTTCTTTTTCGAAGCTTCAGTTTAGTTAATAGTTATACAAAAGGGTTAAAAAGTGTCTGAAGTTCTTCACCTAAATTTAAACCATGATGATGAGGTGACTGGGGATAGGGTGGGGGTGGGGTGGGATAGGGGGATGGGGATGCTAGTAATAAATGGGAGTCATAACTTGACTTTGATCAGATAACTTTATATTTTCATAATTTTGTAGCTTGTTGCTATCCATGAACATATGCATCTTTCATTAGACAGTTTCCTTCACTGTGTGCATTTTTACTGTACACTGTATAGAGTAGAGTATCTGTTAAGTAAAATATATATGTAAATTTATGTCCTTGTGTTCTGAATGTTAGATGGAAAAGCAGAGGAGCAACACTACACTGTATTGACCCCTGGGAAAATAAAATAATTAATGTACATAGGATGTCACTTTTTCAAGGATATACACATCTATGTTTTTATATATGTGTGTCGTGTGAAAATTTGAAACTTCCTGTTGGCTTCAGAAGGTTCTTGGTGATTGATTACTATATCAAAGATTTTGTTTCCTGAGGTAAAGGCTGTTTCTCAAAATAGAAACTGTTCGCTAAGAAACCTAAAACCATCAGGACTCTAGATTTACTTAGCTGTAAGAAGTTAAATCCCACATTGTGATTATCTTTTCTTTTCCACGTATTTTCCTGGAATGATGTCTCAAACCAGGATCATTTTTAAGTTCATGTAATTTTCCCTTCACAATAATAAGGACTTCCTTTTTCTAGGTTATTATGATATTTCTGATAACACTGAAGCGAAAATAAGCTCGTAAAAGCAGGAAAACCTTACAGCGGGGTACCTAGAATAAGCAATCTTGCTCCTTCCTCCTCCATCATCTCTAATGAAATTTTGATGTCTGTGGCTCAGTTGGTATATATTTTGAAAGATTCATTGTGGTGAATATTTTGAGTCCTGACAGTTTAAACATGATAGAGGGAACAAAGGATTTATATATTTTTTGTACAAAGTTTTTTCTTAAACTGTATAATTTTGTAAATAATTTGTTTGGTTTTTTTGTGTACTAAAACTACCAGCGTATAGATTTCAATAAGAATTGTTGTATTTTTGTATTTGGAAACTGAAAATTACAGTAAATTAATGGAGCTGTAAAAGAAAATTTTCAGTAGACTGACAGGTCAGCAGAATGAGATTCCTTTTCATATGATTTTTTTGAACTTCAAAATTGACATCGTATAATAATACTCTCAGTATAGAGAGAGTAGAAGATTTGTTTGATTTTTTTAGTTACTAGGGGAGAGGGGATGAAAGAAAAGGGTGTTCAAGTAAAGAATAGACAGACACTGTTTTCAGGAAGATTTGAAGCCCTTTCTATAAAATAGTGTAATTTTCAGTACACCTTAAAGTAGGACTAAAATAATTTATAAATGTCCTCGGAATTCTAAGCTAAGATGTGTTTGATTTTCTAAAATGAATTCAAAATATGGGTTGAATATATTATTAGAAAATTTAGTTAAGGTTAGCATAAAATAGTTGAATGTATGTATTTTTTTCCTTTAGAATTTTTTTTAATCCCCACCCTCAAATCCTCAAGCCCTAGAATTTCTCTTAAAAGTAAGTAACTATCACGGCTTGTTTTCTTGGTCTCTTCCCTTAACGAAAATAACATACTTCATCTGAGGCGAATTTTGTTCTTTTAAATGAGTATGACATCTAAGAAGCTAATGAGCAGTCACAGCCACCGGTCTGGCTAGGTTAGCCTGGTTTACTAATGGATTGTTGCCCAGGCTTAACAAAGCAACCCTAGGCATATGGAATTTCCCTCACTTTCTTCGTGTTGTAATAACAGGAAAACATTGTCACCAGCTCAGATGATAAATTGGGAAACAGTCTAGTTAGGTAGGTCTGTGGTGATGGATCATTATTTCAAAAAGGAGAAAAAAATCATGTGAAAAGGAATAGTGGTTCCTCTTGATGTATAGTATGCCTGTATTATAGTTTTTACAAAATTGTGAACTTGTGTAATAGTATAATAGGAGATATTGTTGAATTTCTAACTGTTTATACATTTAAATTCATATATGTAATGTTTGTTTTATCGATTACAATCTGAATTTCTAAGAAGCATGTTGACTTTTGCAATAAAGATGCAATATGGAATGGTTCACAATTGGAAAAAAAGAAAAGAAAAAAGAAAAATATTACAAATTTAAAATAATTTGGAAAATTTATGAACCATTCCAAAAATTCTAACAATCACCAAAAGAGCTGTAATTCTGGCTTGTTCTGGAAAGAAAGAAAATGTGTGTTGTATGCTTGTTTGTGTGTGAGAATGAGTGAGCAGTGGCTATGTCTGTGTGTTTCATTTTGGGTTCATGTACATGAGAGAATGCACTCAATATGAATTTGGGTACTGAAGTCCCTGACTGTCAAATATTCAATGAATTCAAGAAGATGTAATGAACAGGGTAGGGTGTTCTTAAAAATGAGTGAGAAGGGTGTTGCAGAGGCAATTGTGAGTAACCTCGGATAGCCATATTTTTTTGGTCGTGGATGGATCCGGTATCCCAGATACAAAAGCACAAACAGTTGTTGTTGTTGTTGTTTTTAAAGATTTTTATTTATTTGACAGACAGAGATCACAGAGAAGCAGGCAGAGAGAGGAGGAAACAGGTTCTCTGCCGAGCAGAGAGCCCGATGTGGGGCTCAATCCCAGGACCCTGGGATCATGACCCAAGCTGAAGGCAGAGGCTTTAACCCACTGAGCCACCCAGGTGCCCCAAAAGCACAAACAGTTTTATGAAAAAAATTATTTGAATGTTACCTTGAGATTTTTCAGTATGCCTCCCAGTGAATCAGAAGGACATTTTCCATAAGTGGAGTAGAGAGAAGGGAAAGAACACAGTGAAGAGATGACATACAGATAGGTCAGCTCTAATTGTGATGAGTATTTGTAAAGAGTAACAGGAGAAGGAAGTGATATTACACACTAAGGACTGGATTGTGATAAGAAGAGGAGATATGTCACTTGGGCTTATTTTCTCACTTTAAAATTGCTCTTCTCATTATTACAAAATTCCCCTTCAGAAGATTAGGCATTGTCTACAAAGAATTCTTTAGATCTCAACTTTACAGGAAAATACTAAGGAATGGGAACAATTTTCATTCATTTCAAATAAATTCTATTTTATGAATTAAGTAAATGGCAAGGTCTGTGTGACCATTTGTTTTGAATAGATGATAATGTAACCAGCATTATGTTTGTAATCATTAGTTTTTGGGTGGTTTGGAAGGGACTAAGCATACTATTAAACATATCTGTTTAATGGTAGCAAGGCAAATGTTTTGCTACAGTGGAGCTCTCATTGATAGAAATTACTGGTTTTGTGTGACGTTTTTACTGATTTAGATATTAATTCTTACAAAGCCAAGGATAAATTTCTAATCCCAATCCCCAGTGTACTACTATCTAGTCTGGATCTAATTAATGTTACTGTAAACACAGGGTGAGTGTATGTCAATGTGTGGGGTCATTTCAAATGAGAGAGTCAGGATAGCTTTAAACACGTGAACCAACATTGGTAGGGCACTTTTTTCAATTTAATCTCAAATATCTATGTGTCAAAAAAAATACTGCTATAGCAGCTAATGTGTCAAAATGTACTGCTATAGCAGCTTGTGTTTTCAGTCACCATTTATGGTACATTGATCGTACTGCCAAGTGATCTCCTTTCTACAGGATCATCTACCATTTGGCCTCTTAACCTGATTCTGCATTCGACCTTAGGTTAACTAAACCGCCCCAGCGTTCTGATAGAGGTGACTTGATACAGTTGAAATTAAGGTCAGACTAGTGTTTGATGATTATTGGCAAGGTTTTTGTATTTGGAAGCTACTCTTTTCTTGGGCTTCTGAAGTTTTGTTTTTGATGGTAGTGATGATTAAGCATTATAAACATTACTGTTGATTTTTCTTTGTATTTGTTATCTTTCCTTTTATGAAAGAGGAGCAAGGGAGGAAGGCCCTAATCTAATACTCTATTAACTTATTTTCCATGAACATCAGCCTTTGTTTTCTACATCACTTCATAGAGTTCTACTACTTTGGTATAATAACCATTAGTTCTTAATAGACTCTTTTAAGTATAGACTTGACATTTCAAAATTGTTCTTTACTCAATCCTTTGTTGGGGTGTAGAGGTGTGAAAAGACTTTCAGTGGCCCTCACCATGTTTCTGTTGGTTTTGTGAAAACTTCGTAAAAGTGGATGTCTGGTTAACAGTTTTCTAAGGTCCTTGTGATTCCTTCTCTTAGTTTTCCCTCAGCTATTACTGTGAAATATGGATATATATTCTCCCAGTTTTAAATGAAATTAGATCCTAAGGGCTAATACAGACCTTGCTAAATTCATTCAGTTTCTTGAGGATGACTTGGCTTCAAGAATGAGTTTGCCCACATGTTTGGTTTATGTTTTTGGATCAAACATTGCCTATTTATCTATGAAAACATCTGTTCCTCTATAAACTACTGAGTTCTAGTTTCTGAACAAAAGGGTTATTTATTTACTCTAGGATTGAAGTTTTTAACATTGAGAGCCTGTAGGGGGCGCCAGCAGGCAAACTTTAGTTAGCCTTAGAGCAGTGACTAAATCTTTGACAGCAATTCAGAGTGAAAAACACATTTTGCATTGTGACCTAGCATACACCCACGCAAGAAAAAAAGTTTGCCAATGTGTACCCTTACCACGGAGTATGCACCTGGTAATTTTTCTATTAAAAATTCTTGTCAGGATCCACTATTTGGCTTTTAGAACTGCACTTTGGCAAAGAGTAGCCCTTTGAATTGCAAGGTGAATTGGAATTTTAAACCACTCTCCCTTGCTGTCACATCATCACTACTATTTTGAATATAAAATGATAAAATTTTATCTTCTGTGTTTTGCTTGGAAAAGTAGTCTGGAGCGTACTGTTGACCATGGCCTTAAAGGTGGAAGTAATATATACATTGACATCTTTATTAATTAGTGGATGCTCTTGAACATGAAGGTGTATAGTTTTCATTTTTTAAAAGATTTTATTTTAGCGTGTGTGCATGTGCGCATGAACAGGACGAGGAAGAGAATCTCAAGCAGACTCCTTGCTGATGTGGGGCTCTATCTTACTACCCTGAGATCATGACCTAAGCTGAAACCAAGAGTTGGATGCCTAACCACCTGAGCCACTAAGGTACCCAGGTGCCCCTGTAGTTTTCAGTTTTTTAAATAGACAAGTGTGAGAGGGTTTAAACCTGCCTGTAGTTTAAATTTTTGTCATTTGTCTAGGGAATGGAGTGGAATACTGTTATATTGGTGCTACTTTTTACAAAATTCAAGTCACTTTGCAAACATTATTTATTTAAAAAAAAGGATCTTGCTGTGAAGGCCATACAACTTGCAGCTACTTAGTGGCTGTGAATCAATAAAAATTATTTGGCTTTGAATTTTACTTTGCATATGGAGTTTACCTTAGCTATCAACCATTCAAAACAAATGAAGTACACTGTCTCTGTGAGTACATTGTACATATTTCCAACATTGTGCCATTGAATTATATCCTTTCAGATGCATTGCCCTGTAGGTTACTGATTGGTATTGATAAATCCCTGTATGAAAAATAACTACCCATTCCATGCTACTTTTCTTAATTTGGGGCCAGTGTGTCATTTGTAGCTTTTGTGGGCCTGAGCTTTTTCAGTTTCCAAAATGTAAAGAGAAAGATTGGGAACGTTGATGAGAATGTTGCCATATCTTCAGAAAGCCACAGAGAAAAGCCATTAAGCCTGTAGAGTAATGAAATCAGTTCTAATCATGCAAGTATTGTACATTTCAGTATTTCTATTCTCTTGTCTCTCTGTGCATCCCTTGTGGGATTCCTTAAGCAAGAAAGCCTGACTTTCCTATAATACCAGTGGTACCAGTAAATGTTTTCGATGAAACTGATTGGTATTTTTAAATTATTCACTTCTAAAAAATAATAACTGGTATGTATTGAATGCAGGCTTTGTACCTAATAATGGTTCAGAAGTTTGCCTGCATTCTCGCTTGCAACTATAAGCTTTGAAGAAAGTGCTCTAACCTCCTTTTGTTCAGCTTGGAACACTGAGTTTGGACAGGTTAAGTGGCTTCCAGCCTATAGTGGTGGGACCAGAACTTGAACACTGGTCTGACTCCAGAGCTCATACTATTAACCTCTTTGCTCTGCTGCTTCTCATAACATGGAATATTGCAAGTCTGTAGCATGTCACTGGACTTTTTTATCAGTGTCTGTCAAACACTGCCATTCTGGCTCCATCTATCTCATCTGCCTTGGATTGGAACCAAGCTCCCTTGGGGAGAAACAACTGTTTTTAGGTAACATATTGGAAACCATAGAGAACAGTTTATATATGCTAATTTGTGGGGAAACATTTTAAAGTAATTTTCTGTGACCTCCATAATGTGCAGCCAGCCAATTTGATACATTTCACACTAATTTGGCTATATCATAACCTATGTTTATTTTATTTTCAATTTTATCTTAAATATTTTCCCCATGGCAAACTGGATTATGATAATCTTACAGTATTTCTACCTTGCTTCTTTGTGTTTTTCAATATTTCTGGTGCCTTCTTCCTTTTAACCTTGGCATTAAAAAAATCATGTTGTACATAAATAAGTTTACGTGCTTTAATTTAATGATGTTTTCATATAGTATACTGAATTTTCTAGGCAGAAAGTGCTGAGAATAGCAGTGTTCGCTTATAGTTATGTTTATGCCATAGATTTTTAAAAAAATATATATTCTCAGTGAATAAAACTGATGTTCATGTCATTGTTCTATTGTTTATAGAGTTATTTGATTTTTTTTTTTACATGTTTGGATTTCTTATTTTAGTAAAGTTACTCTAGATCCTTGGGGAATTTCTAATTTTAGCTCTTTTGGCAACTATGAAATGTTTATTGACTACTAATGGTATGGTGGTAATTATCACCTGCAAAAAGAAAAAAAAGCAGATGTAAGCACCCTTGGGAGAAAGGGCACTTTCTTTTTTTCCTGGACAGCCCATGAAATCTAGGCATGTTCTACTAGATTCAACAGAAAAAAAGATTTTTATTCTTGACAAATTTAGTAGACTTTGGATATATTTCCACTATAACAACTGTCTCAGGAAAATGGCTGAGGCAAAAGACAGTGATAACAGTATATATTTTTAGGTATTTGTGCCTAAAAATTGGATTCTGCCATTAACAAATATTTCACTGTCATTAAATGCTGAAAAAGCAGGTGTGCTGTTGTTAAAACATTATCAACATGCTTGGTTTTGATTAAAGATGGGCAAGAATTATATACACAGAACTTAATTCCTTAGAATTACATTAAAAAAATTTTTTTTTGGAAAAATCTACCAATGACTTTAAAGCACTTCTCTCCCTGTGATTTATTTAAATCCTAATAAATTATACATTTCTGCACTTTAGCCACTCATGTGAACATTATTTAGAGTTATCTCAAAGAATGTTGCTATGCAGTCTCTTGAGGCCCCAAGTATGTCAAAGAAGTTTCATCTGTCCTTAGTTTTATATTTTTGGTGACTATTCTTGTAAGTCAGATAAAGCTAAAGAGAAGACTTTAAAGATTGAGTGGATTAAAATCTGTCAGAAGTGAGGATTTAACTTATGTAGGAACTCCTGTTTATGGCAAGCTTCTGTGCTGAGACCTTCATATTTTGGGGAATCTATCTGTGACTTGTAAGCACCTATCAGTTTCTCATAAATGACTGTATCTCGGGAAGAAAAAACCAAACCCTAACTGGTACATTATGACATGTTCAGAAGACAGAACATTGTAAAAACGGCACATAGCCGATTTTTCATCTCGAGTGTTGCAGCCCGGGAGGATTGTGTTTTCATGCATTTTGCTGTTTCAATGATCATCACTGGCAGCACTTTTACGCTTCCTAGACTTTGGATGGCAGAACTGGTGTTAGTAGACGGTTTCACTTGTTTTTCTTTCTTTGTGGCTTGAGTGGGTTAGACTCCAAAGAGAATTTGCACACTAAAAATAGGAGAAAAGTACAAGTTTTGATTCTGTTCAACATTTTAATAGGGACTCCTTGAGGACGCTTGCCCAGAAACATGACCCATTAGTGGTGTGTGTGTGTGTGTGTGTGTGTGTGTGTGTGTGTGTGCGCGTGTGCCATAAAAAAGAAATTAAGAAAACATGTTCAGTCAGAGAGGGTGAAATATTCTGCACACAGAAGCCCTGTAATAACTGAGTAAATGACTGGAAGAACCAGGGCGGATAACAGTCTATCTCTGCTTTTTATTTGATTCATTTTTGTTTAATTTCACCACAGTTCATTTTAATGGCACTAAGAAATTATGACCAACATGGAAAAAGAACTGTGAAGACAACTACTTCCTGATCGTGTTTTCTATGAATTATTATTTTTTTAATTTAGTGTTTGTTTCTTTAAAGCATGGTACCCTTTTGTGTAATACTTTTTTAAAAGATTTTATTTTTAAGTATCTTTACACCCAATATGGGCCTCAAATTTAAAAGCCTGAGATCAAGGGTCACATGCTCCCCCGAACTGAGCCAGCCAGGCACTCTGTGTGTAGTGGTTTTTCTGTCAGTATTCCCTTTGTGAAGAGAGATGGCAAGCAGGTCAGGACCTGACAACCCACATGTCTGAGGCAGGCAGCTCATCTCCCACAGCTGGAGTGTTCCTCACCCTATAGTGGCCAAGAGAGCTCCAGCCTTTATGAGGGTCACAGTAATCCTGGCTACCATTTCAGTGTTCCTTATGTGACTTACTTGTTTTCAAAAGTTCTCATTTAGTCCTTTCAACAAGTCTGGGAGGTATATTCTGGTTTTTCCTTTTTTTTTTTTTTTAAGATTTTATTTATTTGACAGACTGAGATCACAAGTAGGCAGAGAGGCAGGCAGAGAGAGAGGGGGAAGCAGGCTCCCTGCAGAGCAGAGAGCCCGATGTGGGGCTCGATCCCAGGACCCTGAGACCATGACCTGAGCCGCAGGCAGAGGCTTTAACCCCCTGAGCCACCTAGACGCCCCTGGTTTTTCCCTTTTTGTACAAGGGAAAACAGAGTTACAGACGGTCTCCGTCACCCATATCTCAAAGCAAAGCCAAGACTGAAAGTTGTGTTATATTTGATTTCACAGTAAGGCTTTTAACTATTGCTTGATACTGTGTTCACATCCCAATTCCTGCTACCTGTGCCAGCTTGGATTAATTAGTCTTAACTGCTCAACTTACATAAAATGGGCATTTTAATATTAGTACACATTTAATGTTCACAGGATTACAATAAGCATTAAATGAGATAAAACCTCTGAAAGGACTTTGTGAAATGTGCTATTAGCACATCTTCTAAGCTTCATCAAATGGTCTGAATGGAGTCAGATTCAACTACCATTGAATTTCCTACTTGGGCTATTAAATCTTAGGGAATTACTTATATGTGTTTAACGATGTTGGAGACAAGGGAGTATTTTACACCTGAGTTTGCACTTTTATATTTCTATAATATGCCACATTAATCAACTAGATAAAGACAACTAGATTCTAGGTAATGACATTTTCTCATAACTTAGCAGTTGGAAATACACATTACTTGTAGCCCTGAGCTGAGCGGAAATACACATTACTTGTAGCCCTGAGCTGAGTCAAATACTGTATGTTTTGACAGTTGTCCAAGTGACCTCCTGCAGAAGAATGAAGGGGCTCGCTTTCTTGACCAGGATCCCCCTACTAGTCTCCCCTGAAGAAAATAAGTATTATTTTTTGTGTACTGACAGTGTTATCACAGAGAGGCATAAGTATCACCCCAAAGTCTCAAACCCTGTGACTTGGGAATTTAGAAGGCATACTTCAGAATCAGTCTCACGGGGTGTTGTGTTATTTGCTACACAGTTTGCTCCAGCCCCAAAAATCCTTTAGTGTGAATTTTCTAGTTGCATAAAATGAGATTTTTTTCCTTGCTGTCACATTTCTTTTTTTTTTTTTTAAAGATTTTATTTATTTATTTGTCAGAGAGAGAGAGCGCACAGGCAGAGTGGCAGGCAGAGGCAGAGGGAGAAGCAGGTTCTCTGTCAAGCAAGGAGACCGATGTGAGACTCGATCCCAGGACGCTGGGATCATGACCTGAGCCGAAGGCAGCAGCTCAGCCAACTGAGCCACCCAGGCGTCCCTGCTGTCACATTTCTTTTTTTTTTTTTTTTAAGATTTTATTTATTTATTTGATAGAGATCACAAGTAGGCAGAGAGAGAGAGGAGGAAGCAGGCTATCATCAGAGCAGAGAGCCCGATGCGGGGCTTGATCCCACAACCCTGGGATCACGACCCGGCTGAAGGCCGTGGCTTTAACCCACTGAGCCACCCAGGTGCCCCCCTGCTGTCACATTTCTATACAGTGTGAATACCTGTGTGTAAAAAGGTGGTCAATGAGTTGCGCTCTATGGGGAGCCCAAAGGAAAACAGTTAAAATAGAAAAGTCAGTGAAACTATTTTACATATGGAGAATATTTGGGGGGACACAAGAATTAACAATTGTATTGATACATCGTTAGTACACAGTATGTGAAATTATTGCACAAATTTTTCATGGATTTTGTGTTTCTGGGTAAAAGGCAGATAAATATTTAAAAGCAAGCTATCGTTTTCCTCATCTCTCCGTAAAATTATCTTTCAGATGATACACTCTGAAAAGAGTCATGTTATTATTAAACATTTCTCTTTTTTTTACTGGTTCTCTTGTTACTATTTAAGCAAATGTATTGATTTATTGAGCATTCTGGAAGATAAAAATGTTTTAGACACTCAACTTGAAAATACACTGGCACATTTTGTCTGGAAAGGATGGAGTCTTCCCTTTGCTTGCTTCCCCTCCTCATGTCTAACCTACCACACCATTAACCGGTGGGGGGGAGGGTTACTTTTTCTTCTCTGAGAGTGTGTTTATGTCTCTAATTTACACTTCCTCAGGACATCATCTCTCTGTTCATAAAAGGGCAAGATTTTTTCTATTTTTAAATCCATTTCCTATAGCAAAGTATTTCATATTAAGGAGAAAGGAGGTTGTGGATCACCAGTGATCGTGTGTGTAATTCACTGGGAGTCCCTCTCCTTTGTTTTCTGCCTTATTCTTTCTTATTGTTGGAATGATTAACTCAATGTGACTACCCAGAAGCCAGAGGCGAAGTTGTGCTTCAAATTTAAAATCAAAACAGGAGAGCAGGTGTAAAATTTTCGATAATGGATTTATCTGGACTCGATCTGGAACATTAGGCCAAGTGGTCTTTTCCACTTGGGTCATGAATATTACCTGTGGATTCCGTTCCTACACTATGCTGTAACCCAAAAGAGTAAACACTTGCAGGGAAAGAAATGAGTCTGTCTTATAATAAACAAGGTGTTTGTTTTAAAGGCAGCAAACCTAAGGGTTATGTAATCATTCAAACCTTTACAATGTTACAGTACTTTACACCCTGGGATCCCAGATGACATGAACATTTTGAGTCACTCTCTGCATTGGTAGTAACACTGAAAATCAATTTGGGCAAATTCTGAAGAACTTACTGATTATATGACATCGGGAACAAATGAGCGTCATCTGCCCATTTGTTTCAGGAGTCTGTTAAATTATATGATAAACACAGAGGAAACAACCTTGCCCCCCCCCCCCCCCAACTTGATTTTTGTTTGACTTTACCAGCTAAGATTTTTCTGAGGACTTTCTCCTCCTGAGCATTCAGAGGCTGGCAGCACTGGGAAGAAGAGAGATTCTGGAATAATTTCATTTTCTTCTTTTCTCCCACTAGTTGGTTTAATTGTTATTACAGTGCACTCTGCAGGTATTTTAGTAGTGGGTACTATTCTGGATGTTGCTTTTTTTTTTTTAAGATTTTATTTATTTATTTGACAGAGATCACAAGTAGAGAGGCAGGCAGAGAGAGAGAGAGAGGAGGAAGCAGGCTTCCCGCCGAGCAGAGAGCCCGATGTGGGGCTCGATCCCAGGACCCTGGGATCATGACCTGAGCCGAAAGCAGAGGCTTAAACCTACTGAGCCACCCAAGGGCCCCTGGGTGGTTTTTTTTTTTTTTAAGACTTTATTTATTTATTTGACAGATCACAAGTAGGCAGAGAGGCAGGCAGAGAGAGAGAGAGAGGAGGAAGCAGGCTCCCCGCTGAGCAGAGATCCCGATGCGGGGCTCTATCCCAGGACCCTGGGATCATGACTTGAGCCGAAGGCAGAGGCTTTAACCCACTGAGCCACCCAGGTGCCTCTGGGTGTTGCTTTTTAAAGGTACTAGTATCTGAGACGTCTGGGTGGCTCAGTTGGTTAAGCCGCTGCCTTCGACTCAGGTCATGATCCCAGCGACCTGGGATCGAGTCCCACATCGGGCTCCTTGCTTGGTAGGGAGCCTGCTTCTCCCTCTGCCTGCCCCTCTGTCTGCCTGTGTTCGCGCGCGCTCTCTCTCTCTAACAAATAAGTAAATAAAATCTTAAAAAAAAAGAAAGGTACTAGTATCTAACCTAAAGTAAAAATATCTGAGCCGAAGTTTGTGCCGATCAGCCAAATGGAAGAGTGGTCTGGAAATTGTACTTTTCCAAGCCCTCATAGGCAAATTAAAAAATTTTTTGTTGCCATGTGGCACAAAACATGTAAGAATTATCTGAATTCATCTCTTTACTCCCCCCCCCTCCACATTTTTTCATTTTATGGTTTAAAAGTGTCTGTGACTCTGCTTCAGATTAATTGCATTCAGCTGTGGGAGCGTTTATGTATTTTTACAGATCACAGAGCGAGTAAGCATGTCCTTCGGCTACAGAAACGTGTGGGGAGGGAATCAGAAATGTGACCAGTGTGGATCGAAAGACCTAAGTACACTGTCGCCATACACCTGAGGGGCTCTCTGAATTCAGCTGGTCTGTGCAGGAAGGAGCACCTGCTACCTGGCCTGACAGGTCGTGTTGTTTAATCAAACACAGAAGTGACACAGAAAGTTTTGGCTGCCTGTTGGGTTTGATTTTGTTAGAAAAGCCAACAGCGTGTGCACTTCACCCAGCCCCTGTCCGTTTCCCCCGCACTTGGACAAATTAGCTCATGTGCTACTTCCAGAGAGCTTGGTTTTAGGTAATAGACTCTCCTCTCTTTGTGGTATTTCTATTTTAATTTCACTGCCTAATGACTGGTCCAGGGATCATTGATGCTAAGGGAGTATGCCCAGGGGATGGTGGAAAGCATGGGGGCAGGATGGATACTAAAGGAATCTATTGTTTTTGTCGTGTTTCATGACTCCTTTAGAGTCTCTTGTGGGTCCTTGGCTGCAGCCATCCCAGCTGACCAGGCACAGAGTGGAAAATATTCACAGGCATTAAAAGAAGTTGCCGGTGGAAAGAGGATGGACCCACACCAGGGACAGGTTTCTGGTTGGAGAGGTAAGCCAGGCATTCTGGCCCTAGGAGAACATGCTGTTGGTCTGGTGTAGACCTCCCTGGTGGGTAATGCACTCTCAGGAGTGAACTGCGCTAGCTACTGAAAATAGTCCTCCCCTCTGCCCTCCATGTCTTTCTGGTAAGTAAAGCATTATTTCGACTGCATGGACTAACAGCCCATCAGTAGCCTTCGCTCATGGCAGACTCCTGCAGAGATGAGACAGGATGCTGGTTTCTGCACTAGCAACATAACTCCCTCTTCCCGCTGTGCAAGAAAAGTGTTAGAGCAGGGGAGTGAGGGAGAGTGTCCGTGTTATGGGGATAAGCTCACATCCACCCTAATTCATGACAGCGGGTCTTTCGTAAATATTGATACTCTTTAATCACACCAAACGATGAGAGACAAATGCGCTGTGACATGCAATGTAGAGAACCTCTGCCTTTGAACAGTAGCTCCCAAATCTGACTGTACACTAGAACTTTCCTAGCAAGCTTTAAAAAATGCCGGTTACTGGGTCCCAGCAAGGACGATTCTAATTCAGGAGTGCTAGAGACTCACACCCACACATGTGCACACATCACACATGCACACACACTACACACACAACACATGTTCCCTTGTACTTGCACATTCAATATAAATAAATACATATGTAAATACGCATAGATATTTTTTAAACTTCCCCAGGTGATTCTGATGCAGCATGAGAAATGCTTCCTAGGATCCCTCCACATGTTGATGACACGTGATTCAATAGGCAGAACAGAAATGACTTTCCCAAAGAAGGGTCGTTCCCCATGACCCTTTGGATACAAGGTCTGAGGGCTACAAGTGCTTTGGAACTAATCCTCGGTCTCCAGTGTAGATGGGAAGAGGAGCCCTGGAAAAGGCACAGGGTTAGCACGCCAGTCTCCTGTGGCTGCCATTTTGGTCCCCAAGTTGATATCAAGCATCTTGCTCTCCTCATAGGATCATGAAGGGAATTCTGTTCTCAAAGGATCATGCAAAATCATCATGATGGACAATGTGAGTTAGAAGGCAAGGTGGAACCTGTCACTATCATCCCACCATGAAAGCTATGGCCATACAGAATATGAATTCTGGGTGAAATACCCACTACTACCATACTCATAGATTGACTGCAGTAAAGCTGTCCTGAAAATAAAAACTATATGGAATAACAATATATAATAATAATATCTCACAAAAACTGAGCATGTATTTTGGGTTGTCTTAAGAGCTCATTTTCCAACCTAGTGGTGGGTCCTCTTGCCATCCCACGTTGCCAGTCAGGAAGCCGTGGTACTCAGATGTCACTCCCGCCAGTACAAAGCTAGTGAGTGGAAGAGCCAGATTTTCAATCTGGACAAGCCAGCTCTCAGAAATGGCCCCACTTAGGCACACCTGGGTGGTTCACACGTTGAGCATCTGTCTTCATCTCAGGTCATGATCTCAGGGTCCTGGGTTCGAGCCCCTTGTTGGGCTTCCTGCTCAGCGGGAAGTCTGCTGTTCCCACTACTGCCCCTGCTTGTTGTGCTTTCTCTCTCTCTCTCTCAGATAAATAAATAAAACCTTAAAAAGGAAAAAAACATGGTCCCACACAAACTGCCACTCTATCTGACAAGACTTTTGCAACTCAGAAAAGGTACCGACACATTTTATTCTGTCCAAATCAGTGTGAAAGCAAAAACGATGGTTTGAATCACCCAGATTTGTACACGATGGTGTCAACATTTCCAGCCTTGCCCCTCATTCAGCGGCCACGGAAGAAGCTGCCTTTGGAATGGTTCCAGAAAGGAGACAGCTTTCAAAGCTGTTTCAGAATAGCAGTCTCGTTCTTTTCGTCCTCCACCCCTACATCCAGCTCCTATTTTTACCGCTTGATAGAATACGTAAACACTGGGAAACGGGAACAGAACCTGCTCCGACGATTTTCCATTGCCTTGCAGTTTAAACAAATACTGTCTTGGGTAGGGCCAGTGTTTCCACAACTATTGCTTCCTGCCATCCCCATACATGGGTGAATTTCTCCTATTTGTACCTCCTTATACTCATTCTGTCTTTCAAGGTTGTCTTTATGAAGATACATCTGTTTAGCTTTGGTGATTAGCAGAAACATTAGCAGACCTACTGTTTCAGAGCATAAATAATTAATGGGTGTTCCTCATTAATTTCTTCTGAAACTGACTCTTGTTAGACTACCATTAGATATTTCTTGAATTAAGAGCAGATACAAGGAACGGGGACCCTCTGCTTATTTTGAAAATAGGCCATTTACTTTGATGGGGGATTATGACATCTGAGTCCCTCCATGGCAGTGAAAGGAAATTCCTCTATTAATGAGATGCAACACATGTCTTTCGTTTGCTAAATGCCTGCCATCGTTGGGTGCCTGTTCTGAGATCTGATTCTCTAATTTTCACATAAACCTGCCTTTCCTAGTCCCCCACCCCAGGGCAGTGTGAGTAGTAATTATGGTCCTGACGTATTTACAAACTATGACAGCAAACCTGTCTTTTCATCAAACAGATCTGGAACAGAAGGATCCCTTCTGCACTCTGTGCTTGCCTGCCTTTCTCCTTTTGCTTTGTGCAATCAGTGCATTTCACTCCTTGCTGGGTGTTCCTCTAAGTTCATACACATACGGTGGAAGCCTTGCCCAGATTAGCTACAGTCCTTCACCTTGCTATTTATTAATGCACGTCCCCTTTGAAAATAAATGTATAGGTTCTAAGGCAAACAGTCTGTGTTTCTCAGAGCACTAGTCTAATTAATAGATTTCTTTCCATGAAAAAATCCAATGCACATCAGCATTTGCCTGCTTCTGACCCCCAGAGTAGGCAAAGTTTATCTCCCAAATATCAGCAAAATGCTGTCCTAGACTTCCCAAGGATCTCCAGCGACTTTCCAGCCTCTCTCTAAGCTGACCTATCCTTCACTCAGCCAAAGGGAAACTGTGGTTGATTTTTAAAACAAAACAACAGAACTAGTAAATTTGTCATAGGGAGGCAAGTAGTAATAATGCAGTAATAATAACGTAGTTACGAAGTATCATGTCTTCTATACGCTTTGCTGAAATTCTAAGTCATGACAACCAGTGCAGCAAAGAGAAACCATATTTCTTAGATGTTTTTTAGTCATGTGGGCTCCGGAAGGTTTATCCCAAGGTAATAATACCAGGTATTCTTGAAATGTCAGTGTCAACCTCAAAGATCAGCATTAATAGGGCGCCTGGGTGGCTCAGTGGGTTAAGCCTCTGCCTTCGGCTCAGGTCATGATCTCAGGGTCCTGGGATTGGGTCCCGCATCGGGCTCTCTGCTTGGTGGGGAGCCTGTTTCCCCCTTTCTCTCTGCCTGCCTCTCTGCCTACTTGTGATCTCTGTCTGTCAAATAAATAAATAAAATCTTAAAAAAAACACCATTAATGATTGATTAAATATATTATAGTTTGGTAATGCAGCCAATTAGACCCCATCCATTAGAAGCAATACTGTCTTAATAAAAATAGATAACTTTTTGAACATGATAGGCACAGTGCTAAGCACTAAATAGTAGCTTTAAAGGATGTGTTAAAAAATGTCTCATCTACAATTACAATACTCCTTAAGGTGCATATGATGATTTCCATTTTACAGATGAGAAAGCACAGAGAGGATAAGTAACTTGCCCATGGTCACACAGTGAAGAAATGGTAGAACTGGGCTATGAATCCAGGTAAAATAAAGTTGAAAAATTGTCCAAACAAATTATTAAAGGAAAAAAGTACATTATGAACCTGATTATCCAGTATGCTTCCATTTTAATTTTTAAGAAAATAATTTTTATTTTCTTCTTTTATTAGTAATCCTGTATTACTTTTGTATTTTTTAATTGGAAAAATTACTTTTATATTTAGAATAAAATGTGTTTTACTTGACGTAAAACACAGTGGCTATTTATAGGCGTATGCTACAGTGTCCATTTGGTGTTTACTTAATAACCTTAAGATGACACTCCTTTTCTTGAACCTGCTATCTAAATTCAGAAAAGAGCAGGCAACTTGTGGGAAAAAAAAAACAACTCTGGAAAAAAGCATAAGGCTCTAGGTTGTTATTAAAGCCGTTTCCACTATAATTTAGAATTGGTGCATAAAGCAAAAACCAGGCAATGGGTCTTCCATGTCTACCAACCGCAATGTTCCCCACAGGCTGGGGCAGAGAGCCTGTGTGACGAGAGCGAGGTGAAGGTATACAATAGGAAAAGCACACAGCATTGCACTAACAACTCAAACTCAATATTGGTTTCCTTAATAAATGACACCATAAAGTTGTATTGAAGTGAGTATACATTATTAGTATCGCTTACCATGTTTATGATCCACTCCACATCCAAGTGACATAAAAAGCGGAGTTAGTAGCAATTAATATCCAATTGCTCATCAAACTTTAATTTGTATTTGCTTTCCCCTGATTGATACATCTTTTATAACTGAAAGGCTCCATCTCTTTATAACATGTGCTATCATTCAAGGCCACTTGTTTTAATCACTCCACAAACCAGCATGAAATTGTCTAATAATTCACCCAGGTTTTGTCACAAGTGCCTGAAGTTACGACATGCTTTTCCAAGGAGGAGCAGTCTTCCTCAGAACATTTGGAATTATTGAAACAGTGGAATAGCTTCCTGGCTAGGATTGATGAATACATTGCTGGTTCTTTCGGAGGCATGGAGTTGATTTCTCTTTTTTTTCTTCATCTGCTGGTTTGGGTTTTGGTAGCACAGCCCCAGAAGAGAACTCCCCCAGCTGTGGGGCTGTTAGAATAGGTTTTGGGGGAAGGTTGCAACTGAGAGGTGCCACCTGTCAGCTTGGTCCTGTAACACTCATCTTAAATATTATTCATCCACAGGCAGTGCAAATTTGGATTGGAAATCTGGTGAAAAACAAGCAGACAAACAAATCTTGGTATCTTTCAAGTTACCTTCTTTTTCTTTTTAAAAAATATTTTATGTATTTATTTATCAGACAGAGAGAGAGAGAGAGAGCACAAGCAGGGGGAGCAGCAGAGGAAAGAGAGAAGCAGTCTCCCTGCTGAAAGAGGAGCCCAATGCAGGGATCGATCCCAGGACTCCATCCCAGGGACCCTGGGATCATGACCTGAACTGGAGGCAAATCTTAACCCACTGAGCCACTCAGGTGCCCCTCAAGTTACCTTCTATTAGAGAGAGTACAGATCCATACAAGAGGCTTCATTTTGTCTGGCTGTCACAACTCAGAGAGTTCTCCAGGGTATCAGAGGGAATTCTGAGCACACAGTGGGGTGACCTACAAGATCCTGACCCTTCTCCTCCTACAGAGCCCAAGTGAGATTTCTCAGTGGCCCAGCCACTGCCTTGCTATAAAGGCTCCTGGTGCATTTAAAAAAATGAGAGTATGAAATTGGCATACTTAAAATCCTTGCATTAACAAATGTAAATGCTTTTCATATTTAAGGAAGAGGAAGAAGAAAGGGAAGAAAGGGGAAAAAAAAACAGAAAAGAAAATAACAATGTCTTTATAATCTTGTTAGGAGAAAAATCTAACAGGTCAGAAGGCCCTTCCCAAAAGAGTCTCTTGGCCAACCCCTGCAGTAGGTCCCAGCGGTGGTATAGGAAGATAGACACTGGACAAATGCCAGTGTGCAGTGGGGAGGAAGTGGATATGGGTAGGGTCTGGTCCTTTGAATCATCTCAGCATGCAGATCAAACTGCCCTAAAGTATTTTTTCTTCACTCTTACTATAGTGAAGAAGGGGTTGGCTGGAGGTCACAATCCAAATGCTACTTTTGTCCTTCTATCCTACCATGGTTGTCTGGGTGAGCATGTTCTTTTTTTTTTAATTAACATATAATGTATTATTTGTGTCAGGGGTACAGGTCTGTGAATCATCAGTCTTACACAATTCACAGCACTCACCGTAGCACATACCTCCCCAGTGTCCATCACCCAGCAACCCTATCCCTCTCCCCACCACATCAGCCAGCAACCCTCAGTTTGTTTCCTGAGATTAAGAGTCTCTTATGTTTGTCACCCTCCCAGTCCCATCTTGTTTCATTTTTTTCCCTCCCTACCTCCCACAATCCCCCACCCTGCCTCTCAAATTCCTCGTATCAGAGAGATCATATGATAATTGTCTTTCTCTGATTGACTTATTTCACTTAGCATAATACCCTCTAGTCCCATCCACGTTGTTGCAAATGGCAATATTTGAGGTTTTTTTAATGGCTGCATAGTATTCCACTGTGTACTATACCTTTAAATAAATAAATAAATAAATGTGTATGTATGTGTGTGTATATATATATACATACATAGGTGTGTATATATATATATTTATATATACCGTTAAAGCCTTTATTTTCTTGTTGATCTTTTGCTTGTCTTATCTGTCCATTTCAGTGAGGGGGTGTTAAAATCCCCTACAATTATTTTATTATTGTTGATGTGTTTCTTTGATTTTGTTATTAATTGATTTATATAATTGGCTGCTCCCATGTTAGGGACATAGATATTTAAAATTGCTAGATCTTCTTGTTGAACAGACCCTTTAAGTATGATATAGTGTCCTTCCTCATCTCTTATTATAGTCTTTGGCTTAAAATCTAATTTGTCTGTTATAAGGATTGCCACCCCAGCTTTCTTCTGATGTCCATTAGCATGGTAAATGGTTTTCTACCCCCTCACTTTAAATATGAAGGTGTCTTTGGATCTAAAGTGAGTTACTTGCAGACAGCATATTAATGGGTCTTGTTTTTTTTTTTTTAATCCATTCTGATACCTTGTGTCTTTTGATTGGAGCATTTAGTCCATTTTCATTCAGGGTAACTATTGAAAGATATGAATTTAGTGCCACTGTATTGCCTGCAAGGTAACTGTTACTGTATATTGTCTCTGTTCCTTTCCTGTCTGTTACCTTTAATCTTTCTCTTTGCTTAGAGGACTCCTTTCAATATTTCCTGTAGGGCTGGTTTGGTGTTTGCAAATTCTTTTAGTTTTTGTTTTTCCTGGAAAGTTTTTATCTCTCCTTCTATTTTCAATGACAGCCTAGCTGGATATAGTCTTCTTGGTTGCATATTTTTCTCTTTCAGTGGTCTGAATACATCATGCCAGTCCTTTCTGGCCTGCCAGGTCTCTGTGGATAGGTCTGCTGCCAATCTAATATTTCTACCATTGTATGTTACAGACCTCTTGTCCCAAGCTGCTTTCAGGATTTTCTCTTTGTCATTGATATTTGTAAGTTTTACTATTAGATGTCGGGGTATGGACCTATTTTTACTGATTTTTAGGGGGATTTTCAGTGCCTCCTGGATTTTGATGTTTGTTCCCTTTCCCAAATTAGGGAAATTCTCTGTTATAATTTGCTCCAATATACCTTCTACCCCTTTCTTTCTCTTTCTTCTTCTTCTAAAATCGCAATTATTCTAATATTGTTTTGTCTTGTGGTATCACTTATCTCATGAATTCTCCCCTTGTGGTCCAGAAGTTGCTTATCTCTGTTTTCCTGAGTTTCTTTATTCTCCATCATTTGGTCTTCTGTATCACTAATTCTCTCTTCTGGCTCATTTGTCCTAGCAGTAAGAGCCTCCATTTTTTAAAAAAGATTTTATTTATTTATTTGACAGAGATCAGAAGTAGGCAGAGAGGCAGGCAGAGAGAGAGGGAGGAAGCAGGCTCCCTGCTGAGCAGAGAGCCCAATGCAGGGCTCGATCCCAGGACCCTGGGATCATGACCTGAGCCGAAGGCAGAGGCTTTAACCCACTGAGCCACCCAGGTGCCCCAAGAGCCTCCATCTTTTATTGCACCTCATTAATAGCTTTTTAAATTTCACCTTGATTAGATTTTAGTTCTTTTATTTTTCCAGAGAGGGATTTTATTTCTCCAAAAAGGGATTCTCTAGTATCTTCCATGCTTTTATTGAGCCCAGCTAGCACTTTGAAAATCATCATTCTGAACTCTAGTTCTCACATGTTACTAATGTCCATATTGATTGGGTCCCTAGCTGTTGGTACTGCCTCTTGTTCTTGTTTTTTTTGTTTTTTATTTTGAGGTGAGTTTTTCAGCCTTGTCATTTTATTCAGATAAGAATAGGCAAATGAGAGAACAAACTACTAAAAGGGTAGCAATGACCACAACCAAATCAGAAGAGACCTGAAACTGGAGGAAGAAGAAAGGGGGAAAAATAGTCATATATATATATACATACATATATATATATGATTAAACTGGTGAATAGAACAGGACCACACACTTGATTTTGGATATATTTTGGTCTGTTAGAAGAAACTGCCTCCCAAAATTATAAAGAAAGAAACACACACACACACACAACACAACAAGGGTAAACATGATGGAGGGATGGAATATGACTGTAAAGATGGGAATTTTAAAAGATTCTATAAAAGGAATTGATAAGATAAGAAGTTAGTTAAAAAAGAAAAACAAAGGAAAGAATGTAATCAGGTTGGAGACTAGAACAAAGTCATGACCTAGATTTAGAGTATATTTTGATCTATTAGAAGAAACTGTATCCCAGAATTTTAAAGAAAGAAAAACCTATATGTATACCAAAAATAATGTTAAATACAATGAAGGGATAGAATGACATAATAATGAAAATTTAAAAAGATTTTTAAAAAGGTATCAATAAGATAAAATAGTTTAAAAATGCTGAAATAGGAAAGAGGAAAAATTTAAAAAATAGAAAAAGAAAAAAAATTAAAACAATTTAACTTTGGAACACTAAAGAATCATGGGGAAAAAGCCTTGAATTCTACGTGCTGTATTCTCCTAGCACTGGAGTTTTGCAGTTCTCTTTGAACAGTAAACTTGGGCTTGGCTGGATTTCTTGTTGATCTTCTGGGGGAGGGGCCTGTTGCAGTGATTCTCAAATGTCTTTGCCTGAGGCAGAATTGCACCACTTTTGCCAGGGGCCAGGCTAAGTAATCTACTCGTTCACTTTGGGAGCTTTTGCTCCCTGAACGCTTTCCGATTTCTGTAGAGTTCCGGAGGACGGGAATGAAGATGGCGGCCTCCCAATCTCCAGCCCAGAGGAGCCGAGAGCTCGGGGCCCCACTCCTCAGTGTACCCTCGGAGAAGAGCGCTCAGTCATGCTCGTCTCCCTGCTCTCTGGCCACGCTCTGAGCTCACCTGGCCTGTAACCGAGTGTTTCTATCTCTGGTGCACGGCCCTGTTCGGAGTCTCCAAACCCAGGAAATTCCTGCCGCATGCTCCCGGACCTCCCAGAGGAGAAAGGAGAGGGTCTCTCCAGATCTGCCACTTGTGGGGTCCCTGCCTGAAGAGCAGTCACCCAACTGTGTCATAGATCACGGTTTAAGGTAACCCCGAGCTGAGAACCCCCATCTCTATCCGTCTCTGTAGTCGGCTTCCCTGCTCCGATACCTGTGAGCTCTGCTACACTCAGACATGTCCGATCCTTCTGTGACCCCGTGGGACCTGAGACCACACTGTCCCTGCGAGGGCTCCACCTCCCGCTTAGCCTCTGGAGCAACATCCCTCAGTACAGCAGACTTCTAAATGTTCCGACTTTGTGCTGCACTGCTCCACCGCTTGTCAGGAGCTGACCCCTCCCCCTCCAGGTCTATCTTCCCATGTGTCGCCTCGGATTCACTTCTCCCCACGTCATACCTTCCGGAAAGTGGTCGATTCTCTGTTCATAGATTGCTGCTCTTCTTCTCCTCTTCGATCTGTTGAGTTTGTAGGTGTTTGGAATGGTTTGATAACGAGCTAGCTGATCTCCTGCAACCTGATGATATTTAGGTCTCCTACTTCTCCGCCATTTTGCTGGGTGAGCATGTTCTGAGGAGGGGCCAGGACAACAGACAGTGTCCAGACCAAGCCAAAAGCACCCATCCGTCCTCCAACTGTGAAAAAACATGAGGTGGTGAGTCATGAGACTGTGAATCTTTCAGTCAGAGAGGTCTGCTAGCAAATACTGGCTCTGCACCTTCCTTGCCATCTGATGCTGGCCAGGTCATCTGACTGCTGAGCCTCATCTCTCTCAGCTATAAATGCAGTCTAATAATGGCACCCCCTCCCAATAGTATTGTTATGAGGACTAAGTGAGATCACCCTCTCAAAGCACTTGGCACAGTGCCTGGCACAGCATCAGGGTCCAGTAAACACAACTAGTCTTATTACAAAACTGTGAGTTGCGGAGCTCAAGCCTACAGAGCCAGGAACGTGAATGAGTGGGGAGCGGCCCTCTGCAAACCCACCAGGACAGCCAAGCATGGCTGCAAGAAGCATTGTATGTCCCCAGAGAACCTGCAAAACAGCACTCACTTTATTCTTTAAATCATGAACTATCTCCAACTTCTGGTAAAGTTTAGAAACGAACAGAACCAACATCAAAGGTACCCACCACTCAGCTTAAGAAATAAAACATTAGCGGGGCGCCTGGGTGGCTCATTGGTTAAGCTGCTGCCTTCGGCTCAGGTCATAATCCCAGGGTCCTGGGATCGAGCCCCGCATCGGGCTCTCTGCTCAGCAGGGAGCCTGCTTCCCCCCTCTCTCTGCCTGCCTCTCTGCCTACTTGTGATCTCTCTGTGTCAAATAAATAAATAAAAATCTTTAAAAAAAAGAAATAAAACATTAGGAACAATAAAATGCTCTCCAGCTATGATAATGAGCTAGAGCAAGGCGGATACATCTCAGGAACGTCGTTCTGATCAACAAGAGGGAGTGACAATAAGATGTATATGGTCTGATGCTGTTTATTCAAGTTTATCAACTTGTGCCACGATGCTGGGTGTGAATTGTCTAGTGGTGCAGAGGTGGGTAGTAAAAGTGTCAAGGCAGAGAGGGGGATGATAAGTCTTGGGAAAGCTTTGAAGGACGGGAGCTCTTAATTCTCAGGTGTCCTGGCTTTGTTCTCAGCAGGGCCTAGGCCAGGAGCTCCCCTCCCTGCTGTTTTACACAGATGTTAGCCCCTGTGGAGACGGAACTCTAGGCAAACGCTGTTAAATACACTGAAAGCAAAATTCTTCCTTTGAATGTACTCAGCTCCCATTAATGTCCAGGGGCGCTCTCTCTGCAGGCCTCCTGTGCATCATGGCATGACATATTCAACCCGAATTCTGAAGGTTGGATGTAACATAAAAGCAGCCAACCAACAGCATAAATGTATATGAAATGAAATCAATAAAAAGTGTATTTTTTTCCTCTATTGAAGACAGTCCTGGGAGGGTACATCACAGGAGCTAGGACAATGCTAAGGAGATACTCAGAGGAAGGATGAAGCGAGGAGAAGGTGGGGGCAGGGGGGAGGGTAGGAGGGAGGGCAGGAGGTTATGTTAATTTCACTGTGTGAACCAGGGTTTACTGAGAAATGTCTTTTCCCTCATCACTTAAAAAAAAATCAATGATCAATGCTTATGTGATGAAATAATAATTTGTGTTTTGTTCATCTGACTTTATCCTAAGAGGTCATCATGATAAAGAATTTTTTTTCTGGGATTGGGTTGATATCACAAAAGGTCAATATCAGATTATAAATTTATTGTGGATGAAAAACTGAAATCAGGCTTAGTGAGAGAAAGGCTTTTCTTCATCCTTTCCTGCTATAACAGGAGTGGTATTTTTACATCTCATAAAAGTAAAATGCCAAGAATTGCAAAGAGTTCTTCGCATTGGCTATTTCGTGTTATCTTTCATAAAAAACATACGAGGTGGCTCAGAAACTGTGAATGGATGGGGAGGGGCCCTGGAGAGCCAAGGATGAACCCAGGGAGTCCAACTCCATAACCTACTCTATCACCACACGGTATACCTCCCCCCCACTGAAACAAACACTTCAAAGAAATGGTTTATGTTTACTAACAAAATAATCCTCATGCAGGACGCCTGGGTGGCTCAGTTGGTTAAGCAGCTGCCTTCAGCTCGGGTCATGATCCCAGGGTCCTGGGATTGAGTCCCACATCGGGCTCCTTGCTCGGCAGTGAGCCTGCTTCTCCCTATGCCTCTGCCTGCCACTCTGTCTGCCTGTGCTCACTCCTGCACTCTCTCTCTATCTGACAAATAAATAAATAAAATCTTAAAAAAAAATAATCCTCATGTTGTACTGAAACTTTACCACAGTGCTCTAGTGCTTGTTGGGCTTTGGAAATTATCTAACATGAGCCTCTCACTTAGAAAACTTGTATTTGAAGTGATGATGTGGTCTAGTAGCTAAAATGTTGGTCTGGGAATGAGGGGCCTGTTTTCAATCCCCCCTCTTGTTCTAAAGTTATCCTGCTGCAGTAGACAAGCCTTTCCCAGCTCTTGTCCCTGACTTTCAAAACTGTCCTCTCCTCCCCCAGGTCTGGGCTTCTGCATCTTTTTTTTTATATGATATGAACTTGACCTTCTGTGACCTCAGGTGACTGATCCCTAGATGGACATGTGACCTAGGGGAGAGCAGTCCTTGGTGGGTAGAATCAGCTAACTGTCCCCTGGGTATTTGGACAAAGAAAGAGAAGGTTGCAAAATAATGCTCTCTCCTTCCTAGATCTGAGTGATGTCCAGAAATGCCTGGAGTCATCAGCTTCAGAATTACACCTAAAGACCACCCCCTTTATTCCCAACCTAGAGCCATTCATGTGTTATGTTGTCCCATCTTTGCTTATTTTATCCTGCTCTCCCTTCTCCGAACTCTTGACCTGGGGATCACTGAAATTTTTGCTGCTACATCATCATGAATTTGGATTATGTTTTCCAGAATTTTAGTTTATTTTGCATTAGTTATAATTCAGAATGTTTTTCTCTTCTTATAGCAGATGGTGGTGTTAGGGACTCATTTAATTTTAAAACAGTGTTTTCAGAGCACTTTATAACTAAATAAATATATTTATATACATTTGTAGTATTCCTTATACAATATATTTGCATATTGTATATATACTCTCTGTATGCACACATGCATGTATACACACACACACATATATATATACGTACATACATATATATGCATATATATATATGCATTCATTTCATTTCCAGGCAATAATAGATATTTTGTAGCCTCTTGTCACCTGATTCCAGGCATACAGGTGTAATCATCCAGTATCATCTTGTGACTTTGCAGAGATTCGGAGGCTGGATCTTTGTATCTTTTTGAGTTCTTTAGTTATGAGTCCTAGAAAATAAACTTGCTAATTAAAAAAAGGAATTTACTAAACATATAGAATAGCATAGAGAATTGAGGAAAAGGCTGAAAATCTCAGAAAATGACAGGAGCCAGGCAGTTCTGAGGCAGCAGGAATAATGCACCACACTATAATGTGTCACAACTGTTGTGAATGAGCTCCTTCAGCCCTTTTCAGTCCACTCGGCATTCAGTGTCCATGTTGAGAACACTTGCCTGGCCAGCCCTGGTCATATGCCAAACCATCAGCCAGAGGAGGATAGGACTCATGATTGACAGACCCACCAAGGTTATATCCGTTCAAGAAGGGCTAGTTCCCCAACGCAAATCCAGAGTGTCTGGCAGTGGAAGGGGGAAGGGATGGTGGTCAGATTGACATTATATTCTCTCAACATTTTATCTGATCCCTCCCCAAGGGTGGTATGGGCAAAAGGAGTCTATAAGAGGAGCTGCCATATATAGGCTTGTTATCATCATAGTCATGGATGACCCCCACTTAGCTCTCTGTTACTTGGTGCAAGAGTACTTGGGCTGCGCAGACAGGCGTGATGTGCCAGGAGAGCACATACATTGGAGCTGCATGCTGCTAGACGCTGGGTTGGTATAATTTGAAGAGATAAACCATCCTGTGGAACTAAAACCTACATTGTTGGCAGAGAAGGAGAATTTGACCTGGAACGTTTAGGAACAGAATTTTCCTAAGTGAAGATATGAAAGTCAATAATTATTTCTGATCAGGTCCCCAAATATGTTTACTTCAACTCCGAAAATGCCCCCTCCCCTTGATTTCCTTACCTCTTTTCAATGAAAACAAATATTTCATATTACTCAGTTTTGGATCATGTCCATATGTATAATATGAAAGCTTCCCGGTTTATTCTCTATTTAGGTTCACAGAGATCGTTGTCCTCTAAAATATTCATCAGTTACTTTAAAGTAATTTTTAGTGCTCAAGTAATTTATGTTCATTGTAAAAAAAAAATAAAAAAATAGAGATTGGCCGAAGGAAGAAAAATGAAAACCCGCAGACAACCACTTGCTGCTTTTGTGTATATACCTCTAGTGAATATATTTACATACATTCTGTAAAGGATTTATGCTTGCAATTTTCAAAAAATAGTATCATGTTGATTATATTGCTTTCATTATCTTTTTCTTCCAAAACTAAGTTGCTATCTTTCCATAACTATAAAAAATATTTCCTCTACGTTGTTTTCAGACCTCCAATGAGCTGCATATTTTAGTATCCTGTTAGCTTACTGGTTCATCGCGGAGAAAAGACAACTTGCCACATTTCTTTTTTTTTTTTTTTCTTTTTAAAAGGATTTTATTTATTTGTTTGACAGAGAGAGCAATCACAAGTAGGCAGAGAGAGAGAAAGAGAGAGAGAGGGAAGCAGGCTTCAGCCTGACAGGGGACTGGATCCCAGGACCCTGAGTTCATGACCTGAGCTGAAGGCAGATGGCTTAACCCACTGAACCATCCAGGCACCCTGCCACATTTCCGATTTCTCATTGGGGCCTTGATTTTGGTTTGCCCTCTTTCCGTGACCATGGAATCTAGATTTTTCTGAGGTACTCCATTTCCCTCTCCCTCTGCCCCCCCCCTCACTGGGGGGGTGGTGGTGTGGTGTGGTGTGGTGTGGTGTGGTGTGGTGTGGTGTGGTGTGGTGTGTGTGTGTGTGTGTGTGTATACACGCATGCGCCCATGCTCTCTCTCTCTCTTAATTGCCCTGGGCAACAACATTCCCTTTAAAGACGCGCTAGCATTGCTATTTCACCACCAGGAAGGAGACCCACGGCTTTGAGGCCACGGGAAAATCAGTGGCAGAGCCCAAAAGAGAATTCTAATGGCCCAGTCCTCTGGTCAAACCGCAGAGCCGCACTGCTTCCTCTTCCGCTGCCTGCCTCGAGGGCCCAGCTGGGAAAGGCGAGCGCTGGGTCCGGAGGGCTGAATGGTGATTCGCCATTCACCTGCCAGGGCGCTCCGTGAGAGACGCGCACACTCCCCAGCTCTCAATTGCGGGTGAAAGCCTGTTATCACGTGCAGGACCCATTGATCTGTTTCAACAGTGATTCCTGAATTATATGGCCCCTAAATGTTTGCTGCCAGAGGGATCTATATTGTGGACGAGATGATGGTACTTACTGGAAACTGTTGCCTGATATATGAGTGTGGCCGTTTAGTCTCAATGAAAGTATCCCCCTGCGCTCTTGGAGATCTCGCTCCTTGCAAGCCTTCCCACCGCTTCGGTATGGTGTATGGGGCTAGAAAATAGTGAAAGAAAATGACTTGTAAATGTCTTAGCATTTAAAGTAAAGTGGTATTTGTGGTGTGAGTAGAGAGTGGCACAAGCTGCGCAGAGGACGAATTTTTTAATTCATTAAAAAAAGAAAAGAAAAAGCTTAACAAATGTGCCTACGCATTTACCGGGCATTTACTGTGCTTTGACAATTCATCCCAAGTGAATGATGGTGAAAGAGACAACACTAAATTACAAGGGTCTTCTCTCTAGCACCGTTCACAGTGGTGAAAAAATTGAAGCCATTTCAAAACTGAACCATAGGAGATTGGTTAAATGAATTATGATTTGGGTGTATAATGGTTCTGTGCTGTCATTAAAAGTAAGTTGTATTAAGGCTTATGATGACAAGGAAAGTTGTTTATGATATGATGGTAGGTTAAAAAAATAACGGGTTCTGAAATGATTTGAGTCGAATGCCCATTTTGGAAATATAACATGGGCATGCCCAGCCTCACCCTTACCCAAATGCACACAGAGCCTGAGTCCTGACTGCCTCTCTTGCTCCGTGTCCAGCTCTTCTCAACCTTGACTCTTTCCCTAACTCCCCCTACAACACCCAGACCCATGGCCTGAGATGTTCACCCTCCCTGAAACATCTCCCTTCACCGACTCATCCTTCAGATCTCAGCTCAAATATCTCTTCCCACAAATAGGAGTCAGATCCCTGTTACACATTCTCAGGGGCACCTGAGACAAGAAAGACATTTTCTGCACAGCACTGCAGAAGTTATCAATGTTGTTGATCAAATAGAGAGTATCTAAAGTCTGGAAACAAGAAAATATAATTTATTTCATGAATTATAATATCAACAAACTATTCAAAATGAATTCTCCTATGTTTTTAGACTTTGTGGACACCCTGTACTTCCGGTTCCCCTCTGTTTAGGCACATGATTGGCCATACTTTCCTTGCCTCCCAGGATGGTGGTAGTCATGAGACTAGCTTTGGTACATTCAATGAGTGAGAAACAACATATATCAATTCCCCACAGAAGCCTGTAAGGAGCAGTCCAACTTGCTCTAACCTTTCCTCTCTGCCATGGTCTTGCAACTATCCAGGGGCAGAGATTCCCTCAGCCTTCATCGCTGAGTGAGGGTGCCCTAGGCAGAGACATCTTCTGTCCCCACCGTCATGTGATGGACAAGTGTGAAAGATAAGCTATTTTTTGTTATTTGAGGTGACTGAGACACAAGCATTGTTTGTTATCACAGCATAGCCCAGCTTCTCCTGACTATTGTATTCTCTTACCAAAGTTGTGGTTTTGTATTCACATGTCTAATTTTTAGTCTCATGTATGATCTGCCTCTCTAAGGTGATGGACACTGTACTAGAATGTGAGGCTTCAGAACAAGGTATAAACCAAGTCCTCTGCTTTCATGGAGTTTCATTCTGGTGAGAGACAGATCTTAAAGAGAGGAAGCCAGGACCCACATGAAAATAAGTCATGTGCTCAGATTGGCAGCAGAGGGCTCCACTGGGGTCCTGGTGTTCCTGAGGTGGGGTAGAGGAAGCAGTGTGGGGAGTAGGACATGTCTAGGCCGAGAAGATCAGAGGGGCAGTGAGGGAGCGGAGAAGGTCACATAGGACTTTGTAGGCCCTGGGAATGTCTTGGATTTCATTCTAATGTGATGGGAAGTTATTGGAAGGTTCTGAGCAGAGGTATGATATGATGAAACTCTTTCATCAAGAATCACTGTATTGTTTTGAAAATCAGCTAGAGAGACCGGGAGCTGCCAATAGAAGTCAGGAGGTCAAAAGGCAAGAGGGATGGCAGTCTAGACATGGTGATTAGCTTGGAAGTAGCTATATTTGGAAGGCGAGAGAGATGAGATATGTCAATGGATTGGATGGGGGTGAACAAGAGAGGACTCATGACAGGCCACACTGAGGGAGGAGAGAGCTTAGGGTGAAGGTGGGTGAAATCAACAGTGGTATGAATGCATCCAAGTGTCTAGGAGAAAAAAGAGTAGGAGGATATATACTAAAAAGTTAGAGTATTTGTGGTGTGAATTGCTTTTATGCCTTCTTTGTGCTTCTTTATATTTTCTAATGTTCCTATAATAAGCACAGGTTAACAATTTTTTTTTAATTGAGCCATGGTTTCTGATTATACCTTGGGGACTGTGA
>RCUC01169205.1:0-48346 GCA_003697995.1 Taxidea taxus jeffersonii | reverse complement strand
AAAAAAAAAAGTTTAAATTCAGGTGCAGCACATATATCAGATGATTTGCCAGTTTCCACTTAAAAGGTCTAACTTAGGGACGCCTGGGTGGCTCAGTTGGTTAAGCAGCTGCCTTCGGCTCAGGTCGTGATCCCAGCGTTCTGGGATCGAGTCCCACATGGGGCTCCTTGCTCGGCAGGGAGCCTGCTTCTCCCTCTGCCTCTGCCTGCCACTCTGTCTGCCTGTGCTCGCTCTCTAACAAATAAATAAATAAATAAATAATCTTTAAAAAAAAAAAAAAAGGTCTAACTTAACTGGGACTTAAGAATTCAGACACACACAAAAAAACCCTATTCATTTTTAACTGCTGATTCGATTTTCAGATGTATACTAGAAAGGGAACCAAAGAACTATAAAACCAATTAGCTTGGCAGCATTAATTCACTCAGCACAGATTTATGGATGATCTCATATATACTAGGCACTATTCTTGCCACTGGGAATTATAGAGATGGACAAGACACAAAGTCCCTGCTTTTATGGAGCTTTTGTTTGTGCAACAGAAGACAGAAAAAATTCCATAGTCACAAACACAAAACACAAAAAGAAAAATACCAGATAGAGTAATAAGAGAAGGGCAGCAAGGGAAGCTGCATTGGGCTGAGTGATCAGGAAAAGCCTCTCTGAGCAGGTGACCATTAAGCTGGGCTCTGAATGGCAAGAAGGGGCCACTTATGAAATGACTAGGCCAGTGACATTCCAGACAGAGGAAACAGTGAGTGCAAAAGGCCTCAGGTGACATGGTGGGTAAGGGTAAAAGTGGCTGGAGACACGAGCTGGGCCAGACCATGTAGGAATTTATAGACTATGGTTTGGAAGTCTGGATCTCACCTTAGGTTCTACTGGAAGCTTTACAGCAGAGAAGCAACATGAGCCAATGTACATTTTTAAAAAAATATTTTATTTATTATTTGACAGACAGAGATCACAAGTAGGCAGAGAGTCAGGAAGAGAGAGAAGGGGAAGCAGGCTCCCTGCTGAGAAGAAAGCCTGATGCGGGGCTCCATCCCAGGACCCTGAAACCATGACCTGAGCCAAAGGCAGAGGCTTAACCCACTGAGCCACCCAGGCGCCTCCCAATGTACATTTTTGGAACTTCTTATTCTGCAATAATTTTAAGCTTAGAGAAAAACTGTAAATAGAATACGGAGTTCCTGTATACCCTTCTTCAGCTTCCCCTAACATTAGTATCTTACATAACCATGGTCCAATTATCAAAACTAGGAAATTAACATTGGTATAGTACTCTTAACCATAACCTTATTTTAATTTTATCAATTTTTCTCGCTAATGCCACATTTCTTCTAAGATCGAATCCAGGATCTGATATTAAGTTGTCAAAATTCCTTGTCTCCTTGGATCTGTGACAGTTTCTCAACCTATCTTGCCTTTCATGACCTTCATATGCCTTTTAAGAGTACTGGTTGAGTATTGTGCATAATGTCCTTCAGTTTGGGTTTGTCTTATTTCTCAAAATTAGACTGGGGTTACATATTTTGGGGAAGGAAACCACAGAGGTTAAGTGGCCTTTTAATGCATGATATCAGGACTACATGATACCAACACACATTATCACTAGTGATGTCAATCTCGATCACTTGATTGAGGTCGTGTCTACTGAGTTACTCCATGGTAAAACTATGATTTCTTCCTTTTGTAATTATTAAAAATCTTGGAGGGAAACACATGATGCTATGCCAATACCCAGTTTTTCCTCAAACTTTCGCTCACTGACTGTGACATCTTCCCGTGAACCTTGCCTGCCACAGATCTCACCGTGGTATTTGCCTAATGGAGATATTATGGTTTCTTCATTCTTTCTATATTTATTAACCAGAATTATTTTATAAGAAAGTTTCTTCTCCCGTTTGTCTATTTCCACACTGACTTAATGGATGCTTACTTTACTTTATGGGTTATAATCTGATACTATTGTTACTTATTTTGTTGCTTATTGTCCTAGTTTAGATCATTGGGAGCTCTTTGTGGTGTAGACAGTGGGCTGGGGGTGGCAGGGAGATCATTTAGGAAGCTGATACAGCAAATCAAGTAGAAGAGTGATGGTAGTGACAGTAGACATGGAGAGAGGATGGAGACTCTGAAAGCTATCCGGAGACAAAATGGACCAGCATTTAAGACTGACTAGATGTGGGACAGAGAAATGGTGGAGGATATGTGTCATGTGTCTTAATTTCCTCAGAACTCGAGACTGTGGTGTTACAGCCCAGGAGAAGTCTTAGCTCCAACACTTAGTAATTAGTAACATAGAAAATTTATGAAATTCTGCCCTTAAGCCCTAGGACTTTGTACTTCCCCCACAATAGTCTTAACAAAGACTAATGAAGGAAGATTACCAATTGTTACTTTGTGATTATTAGAAAGAAGTCTAACAGCAGTCAGAAACAGAAAAACTTATGTTCTAGTCTCAGAAATACAGAAATTATACTATTAAATCATCTATAAAAGGAAATTTTAAAACATAGTAGCACACAACTTGGTATCCAGAGATAACTGTTGGTAATAAATTTAGGCAAAATCTTGTTCCCAAGTAACCCAATCTTCAACTTAAAAAACACTCATGAAGAAGAGCTACCAACAAAATACAGTTAATAAATTACCTGTATGTGCTTTCTTCCCATTTTAAGAGGAACAAAACTGGATATGAGAGCCAGGGCAATCAAATAAAAACAACCCAAAATTTTAGAAAATCCACACATTAAACTGAGAAAACTTTTCTATAATTAAGAAAATAAATTGCATATACTTACCAATAGGAAACCCAATATAAAGTTCTTGTTACAGTAACTTGCATTTAATGATAACAACCCATGTAAAGGATTTCTGATAAAATTATTAGAGATCCTCCTTCCCACCAATTAAAGAGAAAAGATAGGCACTCTTAAATAGTAATTTCCTTGTCTTACTTCCTAAACATACAAAATGATACATTAAGACAAAATATCCTGTTTCTTACTGTTTATTTGATCAATATTCATACTTAGGGCATACTTACAACATATTCTCTTTTGATAGAGTACGATTGCTTTAGACAAGTCCAAACAGGTTCTCTGAATTGAGTGAAACAGCTATAATAAAAATACAAACAAAATTCTAAGTTAAAACAGACAGCAGTGAAATAAAAATTATTATCTGAACATAACCACAATGTTTGATTTGCCCAATAATAATAAGATCACGAGCCCAAGTATGCTTGGTGTTATATGGTGTACGGTGCAGGAACTGTGACCAAAGTCTTTAAATATGTTCCTATAGCTTAGGAACATATTTAAATCTATATTTATCTATATTTACTGGAATTGATCATTTCTGTGATCTAAATTAAGATCTGTAGAACACGGATTTCCTCCAGATTATTGAAATAATAGCTGAAAAACAGAAATCCTGAATGAAGGGCCCAATTAGAAGACTTGGTAAACCAGAAACCCAATATGCATTCATAATTTCTTTTACCATTTTGCTGTCTTTTTTGAAAATGTAGGATCGCTCAATTAAGAATCATATTTAAAACATGACATTTGCTTACTTTGTGATCCTAATGCATTTTATGGCATGCTTAAACAATTCTATAGGGATTGTTATCCCTATAGAACTGGGTGGCTCAGTTATTAAGTGTCTGCCTTTGGCTTAGGTCATGATCCCGGGGTCCTGGGATCGAGTCCCTCATCGTGCTCCATGCTCAGCGGGGAGCCTGCTTCTCCCTCTCTCATCTCTCACCCCGCCCCTGCTTGTGTTCCCTCTCTATCTGTCAAATAAATATAAAATCTTAAAATTTTCTTTTAAATGTTAAAACAACTCTATAAAGAGGAAACAAAAATCAATCACTTGAATGTTCCATTTAGAAGACATCTGTAAAATGGAGTTTAGCTAGCAGCCCTTATCACTCCCTATTTTCCCAATGATTTCTTAAGATACACAGAGACGACACCTAATATAATGCCAAGACTATAACAGAAGAAAGTAAGGGAGAAGCAGGTGGGCTAGACTGAGAAGAATCAAAATTGATTTTAACTAACAGTGGTCCTGGTCTTTGCTTCAAAACCCAGACAAGCTCAGGAGAAGATCAAACAGCTACTTCACACTTTCTCCACCTTCTGTCCATGAGCCTAGAGACCACAGTTGGTATCAGTTAGAAAAGCTGGCAGACATTCTGCCTCTGAAGAGCCACCTAATGAGGCAGAGTAAGGCTTTCCCTCCTTTCCCTCTCTCTCTTTTAGCTTATGGCCATGGTGATGTAATAGTTTTGTCTTGGTATTATGAAGCATTTCTCTATTTGAGTTAAAACAGATGATCTGGGGGCGCCTGGGTGGCTCAGTGGGTTAAAGCCACTGCCTTCGGCTCGGGTCATGATCCCAGGGTCATGGGGTTGGGCTCCGCATCGGGCTCTCGGCTCTGCGGACAGCCTGCTTCCTCCTCTCTCTCTCTGCCTCTCTGCCTACTTGTGATCTCTGTCTGTCAAATAAATACATAAAATTTTTTAAAAAAAAAACAGATGATCTGCTTCATAATAAATATGACCAATTATCTAAAAAAATAAATGCACACATATGTACTTAAAATATTAAAAACCATTCCCAGAAATGCTTAATATGATAAAACTTGGTCAGTAAAAATAAAAATTTTGCTAAACCTCATTTCATTACTCTGTATCCCCTACAGAAACAAACAAAAACCTTTACCATAAAACAAAACAGAAAATCAGCAATTTGAACTTCTTCCTTAGCAAAATGCCTAATATCACAATTATGGCTCATAAACCACCAACATATAGTAATTCCTGAAGATAGGAGCAAGGGAGTTCAACAATTATGTTCAGGACTTGTTCTATTGGGTGCCTGGGTGGCTCAGTTGGTTAAGCAACCACCTTTGGCTCAGGTCATGATCCTGGAGTTCCAGGATCGAGTCCTGCATTGGGCTCCCTGCTCAGCGGGGAATCTGCTTCTTCTTCTAACCTTCCGTCCCTCATACTTTCTCTCTCTCAAATAAATAAAATCTTTTTTTTTTTTAAAGAGCTGTTCTGTTGTCACTGTTCATTTTTTAAAAACTGAGAGGTAAATGAAAGGCAATAAAATGCACACCTCTGGAATGTTCTGTTCTGCAGGTTTGTAACTGCATAAACTCTAGCAACTACACCCAAACGAAGAAAACACAGACCAGCAACTCTTAAAAGACCCCTCCTAAAAGACGTGCCTGTCATCACTGGTTAGCTTTGTCTCTTCTTGTACTTAAGAGCTGTTTTTGAGAAAATCATTTTATTAACAAGTTTTGACATATAGTTAAATTAGTGCAATGTTTCTGTAGTAACTTCCCAACACATTATGGTAGAATCTGACCATTATAACTTGGCACAGAAACTTGCCCTGTGCTAGCAAAACAAAAGCTTGGTTTGGTAACCTTTTGTGGATGACTTAGGGTAAGAACACATCAAATTGGTTTGCACATCATTTACGTATGTTTTATGGGTGGAATCTGTGCTCTCCATAAACATCAACATGAGTTTAAACATTTCTGTGACAGAAACCTCATTCATGTAACATTCTGAGTCACAGCTAAGTGCTTTAAATGTTATGGGCCTAGGACAGTGGCTACTTTGATTAAAGTACAGTTGGTTCAGTAAAAATGCTGCAAGAGCCTAAGCATAAGTAAAAATTACTATATTGTGTGTAATGAAGTAATAATTTCATGTTAAATTCCTTTCTGAATAATGCTTATATTTGCTACACTGTTAAAAAGGAAAAAATAAAGATACGAGACATGAAAAGCTTATGCACCATAAAATCATCTCAACAATGAAGAACACTAAAATCAGAACAGATGCCTTCTAGTGCCATGCTTCTCCTGTGTAGCCATCTCCATTAGGACATCCCTAAGAAACCCAGCTTCAATTTGAACAATTCCTTTGACAGGGGAAAGGGTTGGGAATGAATATTAATTGCACTGACTTGTACACTGATTCTGTTACTATTTACTGAACAGGCACTGTACTGTGTGTCTGGTTGAGGGTACCATGGTGAGTAAGGCTGATATGGATCTCTCCATGGAAGGAGAGCAGACACATAAACATGTGAGATAATTCCATGAGAAATACATACTATGAATTGGGGCCCTGGGTCTTGTTCTCCCCTTGGATGCAGAGAATGAATTATCCTTCATTCAAATAACAGACCTTTCTATGCAGTCAACAGCTAATATAGCTCCCCTTAAACCTCTCTGTTCCAGTATAACCATGGTTTCTACCACCCTGGCCACCCTTCTCAGAAAAGTTTTTTGAAACCCTGAGCTTTTTACTTTAATCACATAAAATGTTCAAGTTCATTAATTTTAGCTGATTGTTAAACTTAGAGATCATTTTGAATTCTTATCAGGTCATGTAACATAGTATTTCTCATGGAAGCGATGAGTATGCTTTTTAAATTTTAATCTAAACTATTGGCAGAATGTCCTGCAAGGCAGGGGATTAGTGGGCCTTTTACCAGTTATGTTAGTATTTGGGAATCAACGAGATAGGAATTCAGCTTACTGTATTAACCACTCTAACTAAGTATCTGCTTAACTAATTCATTCTAGAATTTTCCAGGGTTCAACACCAAGGTTATTAGACTCTACTTTCCAGGATCTTGTGCTGTCATCCTTTCCTCTTTTTTTAAATGTAAGCATTTGCCTGACCCTAGTGTTGATATCATGTGCAGTGGCTCTTTGGTTGCATTAATTTTTTTCAACAACAAACATTTATTGAGAGTTTACCACATGCAATGCATTAAAGTGCTTAAAAAACAAATTAACTCAGGCATGCTGGTGGTTACACAAGAATTTTTAGGTTTTTTAAAAACGTGCTGGGATTGAATTTAACTCATCTTAGATTTTCTCCTCATGAACCAGTTCTCTGTCACATGTTTTCAAATATAAAGCACACCTACACTGGTCCAGGTTCATACACTCTAGGACTGTGACCCTAGTGAGGGGGCTGTGCTGAGACTGACAGCGAGAACAGCTCACCTCCAGCTTGGCATCCAGGTCCGCATCGGAGGCTACGACATGCTCATCTTCCTTCTTCCCTGTGGCTTTAATAAAGGCCTGCTTCGTTTCCCAATATTTCTGCTGCATCTTATTTACTACTGACTTATCTTGAGTATATCGATCCTGTAAGTCCCAAGGATAACTGCTAAAAAACACATTTAAAGAGGTATTTTATTCAGGACTTTCATAAAGACAAAGCTATTTTAATGTGAACAAAGTTATCTCAACATTGTATCACACAACATTCATAAATATAAAGATATTTTCCTGTTATAATTACACCAAAAAAGTTAACCAATGCCAACATACTCTGAAACCTTAAAAGTTAGTAAGGAAACCAAGTAGCTTTCGCAGGAAATCAAGAAACTAAACCTTGAAGAGTTTAGCTCTCAGTAGGCTGGACATACTCCCTTTCCAAGTAGAGAAAGTGAGGCCCAACCAGGCAGGGTGTTTGGCTCAAGCAGCCAGTGAGTCAGTGATAAAGCCAGACACCAGCGTTCCCTTCACTCCAGCATTATGGCCAACAGTGAAGTAACGGAAAAGTAGAGGTAAGGGGGTAAACGAGAGCACATTTGAAATCTGTCCTAGAGGTACCTAAAACAGTCAAACTCACAGAATCAGTGGAAGATTGGTTACCAGAGGCTGGATGGGGTGAGAGGGAAATGGGAAACTCTTAATGAAGGGGGTCTAAGGTTTCAGTAATGCACAATGGGTAAATTCTAGAGATCTGCTGTAGGACACTTCACCTACAGTTAATAATACTGCAGTAGACACTTACAGAGCAGAGCTCATGTTAAATAGTCTTACCATAGTCAAAGAAAATTAAAAAAATTTTTTTTTGAAAAATGCCGATTTCTGATATTAAGACTTTAAATTCTTAAACCTAAGTGTTTAAAATACAGATAGGAAGAAGCCATTCTTCAGGAAGACATACTACAGATCAAATTAAAAAGTATGTAAGGAAGACAGGGCACCTGGGTGGATCAGTTGATTAAACACCTGCCTTCAGTTCAGGTCATGATCCCAGGGTCCTGGGATCGAGGCCCGTGTTGGGCTCCCTGCTCAGCGGGGAGCCTGCTACTCACTCTTTTTCTCCCTCTGCCTCTGCACATGCTCTCTCTAATAAATAAATAAATAAAATTATTTTTAAAAAGTATGTAAGAAAAAAATTGAGAAATAGAATTGTGTAAAGGACCAGAACATCTTGGATATTGACAGAAATGTCGCCATTAGTGCTTCCTGCCCCCTCACGTTGTCTACACCCTCCTCTGGTCTAGAGTTCCTTTTCCTTTTTTTTTTTTTAAAGATTTTATTTATTTGCGGGATGCCTGGGTGGCTCAGTTGGTTAAGCAGCTGCCTTCGGCTCAGGTCATGATCCCAGCGTCCTGGGATCGAGTCCCGTATCGGGCTCCTTGCTTGGCAGGGAGCCTGCTTCTCCCTCTGCCTCTGCCTGCCACTCTGCCTGCCTGTGCTTGCTCTCTCCCTCTCTCTAACAAATAAATAAAAAATCTTTAAAAAAAAAGAAAAGATTTTATTTGAGAGAGAGAGGGAGAGAGAGAACATGAGCAGGGGGAGGGGCAGAGGGAGAAGCAGGCTCCTGGCTGAGCAGGGAGCCCAATGTGGAACTTGATCCCAGACCCTTGAGATCATGACCAGAGCTGAAGGCAGACGCTTAACCCACTGAGCCACCCAGGTGCCCCTAAAGTTCCTGTTTCATTTGTCTACACAGGACCTCTAGTTTCTTCTCACTGCAGACATGTACCTTCTTCCACTCCACACTATCACCACTCAAAATGTGCCAGATCTGAGTCCTAAAACAAACTGCTTTATACCACTATGTAAAAATGCCTTTACCTTAAAACATGATGATTTATATTCTCCTTACAGATAACATTTACAATTTTCAACCCACACATTTATTCTTAAAAAGTCAGAAGGAGTTGCAAATAACTTCTTTACAAAGGTTGTCATTACAGAAGATTTGGGGGACTTTCATAGTTTCTGCATTTTTTAAAAGTTTTATGTGTATTAACTTGTCAAATCACTGTGTTATACATCTGACACCAATGTAACATTGTGTATCTGCTATCCTTTTAAAAAAAATTTTACTATGAGCTCACCTCAGAGAAAATAAGTGGAAAAAACATGTAACTTTTATGTAAAAGAGAGAATCTCTCTACATAATATGTGCATTAAAAGACTGGAAGGATATACCCTCCAAAACTGGTTATTTCAAGGAAACAGAATTTTTAGAAGTGGGGAATAGGGTGGACTTCTTTGTATTGTACCTTTTATTTTATTTACTTTGTTTTGGTGAAAGGTCATGGATGAACAGAAAAAAATTCCATTTTGGGAAAAAAAAAAGCAACAAAAAAACAAAGGGACTTCAGAGACCTGGTGAACACCCCTCACCTTTGTCATTTAATAGATGAGGTATCTTAGGCTTCAAAAACTTACGAATTCTGCCCGAAGTCTCACAGGATTAAATTCCAGCCCTCTTAATCCCAGTCCAGTGTTCATTTCAATGTTCTCTACAGCCCTTGCATTTCAGCAGCAAACAATGAAGTGGCACAATAACTTTCGGGAAGGGCCCATTTCTCAGGGCACTCCCATTTCTCTTAGGTGGTTAACTACCTACTTCCCTGGCCTGCTGCCAGGATATGACAGCCATTTTGAGGGTCACAGGATGCAGGCACCCCTTTGTCTTAATGAGGCAAGATGGAATAATTACAAAAAGAGTCTGTCAACTCTGAGTTAAAGGGCTGTCAAATGGGGGTACTTAGGGAAACTAAATCCCTCAGCCATTTACTAATTATCTTTTAAAATTCATTACATTTTAAGACATGCAAAAATTCTCTTAAAGTTTGACATTTGCTATTACAGAGATCTTGGGTCTAATTACTTCTTTACTGAGAGGATGGATTAAAAAGTATATTCCTGGGGCACCTGGGTGGCTCAGTGGGTTAAGGCCTCTGCCTTCAGCTCGGGTCATGATCCCAGAGTCCTGGGATCGAGCCCCGCATCGGGCTCTCTGCTTGGCGGGGAGCCTGCTTCCCCGTCTCTCTCTCTGCCTGCCTCTCTGCCTACTTGTGATCTCTGTCTGTCAAATTAATAAAATAAACAAACAAATAAATAAATAAAAAGTATATTCCTTATTATAATTAATTGTACACTTTGAAACATGAAAATATACATCACATTTTTTCATGTTATGAATTAGAGATAAAACATGACAAAGATCTGATTGCCTGGTGGATCATGGGTTAAAAAGGGTTCAGAAACACTATGTGAGGCAGACCTGGCAACTATAAGAAGTTTAACATGCCGCTGACATGTGCTACAGGAATGTAAGTGGCAGTGCTGAACATTGCCATGATCACCACACTTTACTTAGCAGCAGCACCTTCTGACTATGATTGCCTCCCCAGTGTTCAGTTAAAGTCACAGCTACACATTAATGAGTCTGAGTCTGTGTTCACTATTTTAAAGCTGCTGTACATCTAGTTCCCTGATAACACTAATAAGTTGTAAATAAAATAGTTAAAAATATATCGGCTTATTAGATTTGAAAACCTGGTAGTAAGAAAATCCATTAGATTCTCAGGAGAAAATCTGTATATAAATTAATTTCTGGGGCGCCTGGGTGGCTCAGTGGGTTAAAGCCTCTGCCTTTGGCTCAGGTCATGATCCCAGGGTCCTGGGATCGAGCCCCGCATCGGGCTCTCTGCTCAGCGGGGAGCCTGCTTCCCCTTCTCTCTCTGCCTGCTTCTCTGCCTACTTGTGATCTCTGTTAAATAAATAAATAAAATCTTTTTAAAAAATTAATTAATTTCTTAGAGAATACATATTACATAAGAACTTATAGTATATTTGGTTTCCACATTTCATTTAGAAGGGATGTTGAACTTGACTATACCCCATATTGGGTAGGGGTTAACAGATTATTTACTGCTGATGTGACTCTTGATTTTTCTAGTTAACAGACATTTATTGAGCATATACTATGTGCTTTCCTTTTTCACTAGCCTCTCCCACTTTAGAAAAGACAACACATTACTTACCATTTGTGTCCTGACATGTTTTCTTCTTCTTCTTTTTCTACTGTTGATGATTTGGGGAGAAGGGGCAGGGAAAAAGCATGAGAGGGTAAGTTATATTATGACCTGAAATAAAACAAATATGTTTAACAGTTAACACACTATATTATATGTTAATTTGACACATAAACATTTTCAATCTGAGCCATTTCTAATTGTGTTTTAGGGACCAAACACTATTGCACAGTACCACTGTACCCTGGTGTCGAGAATAATTTAACACTGGAAGAAATATCCCAAATGAAGTGTAAGAAGTAAGCAGGTAGAATGATGAGAACAATAGGTTGCAGAAGACTACATAAAATATGAGATCACAAAATGCAAAATAATACTATATATTGCTAAAGCATTCAAATATCACACAGTAAAGGTATAAAAATTGCTTAGGAATGGTAAATACTAAATTACAGATAGCAGTTACTACTGCAGAGAGGGGTGGGGGATATAATTGGAGAGTGGTACACAGGGGCTTCAACTGGACTCATAATGTTCTCTTTGTTGAGCTTGGTGGTGAGTAGATTGCAACTGCCTGCCTCTTTACAGATTCAAAATATTTTATAAATGTGCTCACTCTGGCAACATATATACTAAAATTGGAACAATGCAGAGAAGATAGCATGAGAAAGTCCAAACCAGGAAACCCCACCCACCCAACTGTCTACCCAAGGGAAATGGAAGGCAAGAAATACAAAGGACCATGTGTTAACTGTAGAGTTGGTGGGGGTGAAGGGGGGCAGCTTTTGGGGTACAGACTTGCTGGTCCTTCTTAATCTGTTCCAGGTTCCAGGAAGGGGGAAAAAGTGCGTTCTTGGTGATTAAGACTGGATCCTGTGTTTGGCCTTTGGCCATGCTGCTGCCTGACTGCATGTTCCCTCCCAGGGACTGACCCTCAGCCCAAGCTGCCTTGGTAAGTGGGCTCTGGCACAGAATACTGTACTGGCTGAGGTTCCTTATCAGTGACCAGGAAGGAAACTGGGGAATTACCACAGCTTGTTCAGTATATGAGGGTACTGGCCTAGCCATAGGTAATTCCTTGTCCTGATCCCTTCCTGGCACCCAGGAAAATCACTCTCAATTTTTTATTTTTAACTTTTTTTTTTTTTAAATAAAGTCCTCTGTTAGCCAGAAAAGAAAACAAAATAAGTATGTCACAAAAATATTTCTAAAAATGAGCCAATGAGCCAGCACACTGAAAACAAAACAGACACACAATACAAAAGGCTAAAACAAGATATTAGGAATGGTTAAAAGGAGGAAAATGTGATTATTTCTGTTTTTACCAGCCTAGCATTGTATTCTCACCTGATCAGTAAACATGGGAGTAACTCTGTGCCACGGTCTTTCATTCCCTTTGCCCTACTCAGGAAAGCTAGCCAACCTCACTGGTAGAGCAAACCAACCCAAACATACTTGCCTACCAGTTTCTGTAGAGACTGGAGAGCTTGCTGCCTAAGGGAATGGCCTCTGGCCAGACATGCTGGTTGCCAGAGTGAATGCTAGGCACACAGATTGAATGCTTCTGGCTATTCCACAAAATCAATCCAGTTGTTCTTCCTCTACCCCAGAAAGGGTCCTGGCAATCAGTACCCCTAAAATGACCAAAGATTTCTTAGAATTTTATTTTTACCATCTTTAAAATGTTAAGAAGCTTTTTAAAAATGCTTTAAGAGAACTAAATGAAAGTGCTGAAACTCTATGTCTCAGGTGTGGGGACAGGAGGGAGGAAGGAAGATATTTTCCCGGGGTGTCCGCATGCCTCTGAAATGATGACAGCCAGTCATCAGCATCTCTCTGCCTCCCAGAGGAATTCCAAGTTTGCATACACGTTGCCTTGGGAATGACATTCGTGATGAGTAAGCCCTGCCCTCTACTCCGTACATCATAGAGAGACCACCAGCTTCTAGTCTTTTCAACACCCACACAGCTTCCCTGCAAGTACACAGTTACTTTACTTAGCTCAAAGCTTCCAACAAAATTTCTTAGAAAAAATATTGTTCAAGGAAACAAATTATATTCTTTCCTTGAGTCCAATTTCACCATGATCTATTAGCATAGTTGATACTTTCTGAATAATTTCTAGTTGTGGCAAAACCCACATAAATGTATCCTTTAATAATTAGTAAGTGTACCTTACAGAATTGTTAACTATATGCCCATTGTCATATAACAGATCATCAGAACTTTTTCATCTTTCATGGATGAAACTCTGTATCCATCGAATAACTCATTTCCTCTACCCCCTAACCTCTGGCAACCACCACTCTTCCATGAGTTTGACTATTTTGGATGCTTCATAAGTGAAATTATGCAGCATTTATCTTTATTGTGATTGGTTTATTTTACTTAGCATAATGTTGTCAAAGTTCTATAACCTATGATAGGTTTTCCTTCTTTTTAAAGGTAGAATAATATTCTATTTTATATATAAAGCATATTTTCTTTATCCAGCCACTGATAGACATTTAGCTTGCTTCCACATCCTGGCTATGAATAATGTTTCAATGAACATGGGTGTACAAATATCTTTTGAGATCCAGGGTTTTTTATTATGTATACACCTAGAAGTAAGATCATCGGATCATAAGGTAGTTCTAGTTTTGATTTTTTGAGGAACCTCCATATTTTTTTCCACAGTAATTGAACCATTTTAAAATTCCACCAATAGTGTTCCAAGGGTTTCATTTTTTCCACATTCTCCTCCCCAACACCTGTTATTTTTCTTCTATTTCTTCTTGTTCTTTTTTTTTTTTTTTTGGAAAGCAGCCATCCTAATTCACAGTGTCAAAATCACTACTTTAAAAAAATCATAATTCTCATCTATTCACTCATTTCAGTTCATCAGTTTGGTTGCACCAGGCATGCACTGAGCATCTAGTTAATATGGACCAGTAAATATGAACCAGGCTGTCTAGCCTCAAGTAACTTATAGTCTAAAATCAGCTCTGTCCAACAGAAATACACTACAAGCTACACATGTCATTTTAAATGATTAAACAGCAATGTTATCAGTGAAAAGAAATAGTAAAAAAAATTGTAAAATATTTAATTTAACCCAATATATCTTAAATGTTATTTCAACATATAATAAAAAAATTACTAATGTTTTATTTTGCATTCATGCTTTTGCACCAACTCTAAAATCTGATGTATATTTTATGCTTACAGAACATCTCAATTGAGATTAGCCACAGTAAGTGCTCAATGGCCATGTGTGGTTAGTGGCTACAGTATTGGACAATGCAGGTTAAGCATGGATGTAAACATAATTTTTGGATCCAAGAGACTGTTGATGTTTGCAAGAGATATATAAAAAAGATCATTGTGACTCCTCAAATTTGTAAAATCTGCTGTCAGAAGAGTCATTTCCCCTACAAAATATAATAAAGTCTATAATTAGCTAATACTTCAATTCATTGATCTGCAAAGTAGGCTATATCTCCATTTCTGCCACAAGACACTTAGGAAATAAGCCCCGAATGAATGCTATCATGTCTCGAGCATGTTAATAGCACAGAGAAGACTTCCTAAAGTTCTGTTTGTGGCCACATTACTTTGGGAGATAAGCAAAGAAGAGCAAGCATCAAGCTGCTTATGGACTTGCCATGGCATGAGTGCCATGAAAGAAAAAAATACAGTTAAATTCAGCACAACGTGACCACATGAGTATCTGTGTTTCACTAAATTCTGTCTCTCCAAGGAAGACAAAGCAGATAAGCCAATAAGAATTAAGATCTTCTCAAAGAATTAGGGCCCCAAGAGTTAACAGATCAAGAGAAAGCAAGTTCTCGAGTGCCTGGCTGTCTCCATTGGTAGAGCATGTGACTCCTGATCTTGGGGTCATGAGTTCAAGCCCCACGTTGGGTGCAGAACTTATTTTAAAACACATACACATATACAAATTCCTAATTTTGCTGTAACAAAACTGAGGGGATGGGTTAGTAAGAAGTGGCCTCTGTGTCTAAGACAAGTACTAGAGGGGAAAGATGTCTGCTCAGAGGTGGAAATGCTGGTGAGGCTAGCACCTTCTGAAGTGACACACAGACTACCAACTTAATCTTCCTAGACTTTGCCAGGCTGCACCTTGAAGGGGACACAGTACACCGATCTCCTCCACCAAGGCCAGGCATTAAGAGCACAGCTGTTCTCAGCCACACCTCTGTTGCTGAGAGGCCATTGCCTTGTGGGGAGAGCTGGGGGAATAGGAATGAGGGGTACTTCATTCAGCATTTGTACTGGGGTTCTGTGAAATAATTACGCTTATTTTTCTACTTTGCTTTTCTTACAGCTTGCTGTGCTGTATCTTCAATTTTACTCACCCCTGTGGACAGACTATAGCTTGTTTTTCATTTCCTATAGCTACTGATAAAGCTATTTGGAACACACTAGATGGTCAAGATATAAGCCAAATTTTTTTTTCTAAATACTCTGAGGTTCCCAAAATGCTAAAGCAAGTCTGATTTTTTAAAAAGATTTTATTTAGATCACAAGCAGGCAGAGAGGCAGGCAGAGAAAAAGGGGGGGGGGGAGCAGGCTCCCTGCTGAGCAGAGAGCCCGATGTGGGGCTCGATCCCAGGACCCTGGGACCATGACCTGAGCCAAAGGCAGAGGTAAAGCAAGTCTGATTTAAACAAAGTTTGATGCTTTGCTGCAAAGAAGAAGAGTTGGTCTGTCCTCAGATGCCTTAAACCTTGATACTAGATTCTTCTTCTTGGAAATATAACATGGGGAAGTATTTTCATTCCACACAGGCTGGCTTCAGCTGCACTGAACATTTGTTTTGGCCCAGAACCCTTTTCTATGAGCTTACGGAGTTAGCTGATGATACCTCCAATTACATCTGAATTATGCAAAGAATTTAAAATTCTTGGGCCAACCCTTACTCAGAGTAAAGGTAAGACAGTTACAATTACTGTATCAGTACTCTCAGGCCACAAAAGTATTTCAATAAACTTTCTCTTGAATCCCATTTTCCAAGTCTCCTGTGTATTTGTGCAGTTTTAGGTCTCAAATTCATTACCTTTCCAACTTTAGCAGATTTTTCTCTTCCATCAGTGAGCAGTTTTTCTATTAGATGGAGTACTACCTAAAACTGAGTCCAGAATCCCTTTTCCCTCTATCTGCACTGAGCATATGGTGGATTCTCTTGAATTGCAGATCTGAGCCACTGCCAAATTTGTCATTTTTCTAACTTATTCAAAATTCCTATTTTCCAACTAAAAATTGTCACTATCTTAAAGCTCTTCAGCATTGCTGTGCGCACCAGCATTTAGCTTTCTTTGCAAAGTGTGCCACTACCCCCCCCCATAAGAAACACACTTTTCAGGTGATGTGGGTGCAAAGTCGTACACTTGAACCATTCCAGAGTAAAATCACTCACTCCCCAAACATCGGCTTGATAGCTCCACACACCGCTGAACAAACGCAGATCTGTTCACATCCCAGCATTCCTGAAGCTGAGCGGTATCCTATAACTGATAACCTTATTAACTGCCTGGCAGCCACTTTTGCTTCTTTGCAGAACATAAAATGGTAAAAGGTCTCGTGAGCGATGGGTTTCTTACTTTTGATGACATAAAGAACCATTATTTAAAATTAAACCTCAGTAAAAACACATCACTACATGCTACAAACTTTTGGGGCTATTTATCTATAACCAAAAAGGAGACTCTGAAGTCAGGGAATGGCAGGTGTTTTCTGTGATGTGGAATGAGTGCCGTGACACAAGAAGGAGCCCAGGGCTCGAGGAAAAGAGAGGGGAAGATACAGAATTGCCTTCCTATGTGGCCTCTGGGACGAGTTTCTAAGAATCAGTAGAGGCTGGCCAGGTGAAGGGTAAGAATGGGGGCCAGTGGAGGGGGGCTGTGAGCTGGCTGCTGGTAATTATTCCAGACAGATTGAAAGCAATGAACACATTCTTGCACAGCAAAACTGCACGGAGTGTGCATGCCACCAACCATGAGCAGTTGTACATTCCTAAAACTTAAAGAGGAAATGTGACTGAGGAGACATAAGGACCAATCTCTGAAGCCACCTTCTGTCCCTTTCAGCATTTAGATATATTCTGTAGCCACTGGAGGGTAGACACTTAATGCTGTTTATTTCACATTTACTGAGCACCTTCTATGTCCTCTGCTAGAGAGTTCATCTTTGGTTATCCATAACAAATGTCGGAGGCCTGTGGCATATCTCCTGAATTTAGCTTCCAACTACACAATCTGATGTACATAATTTTCTGCCAGTTCCATCTTCCCATTTTTTCAGAGATTAACTTCATCTAGAAATATTACCAGGGTCCAATATCTTGTTTTGTCTTTGGGTTTATTTCTCTGGTGCAGTCTTAGAACGAGGGTAAGTCATAAAATTTAGGGCCTAAAGGGAGTTGAGAAACAATCGAATAAAGCCCCTTTCTTATGCAACATATAGAATTATCAGATCACTTACACACCCGAAAATAATAACACTACAACAATTACACTTCAATAAAAATTAAAACAAACAGATTATTAAAGAAATAAAAAATAAGTTAAATAACACAGGGACCTGTGATCCAGGGAGGTGACTAACGGGTCTGAGAGAACAAAGCCAAGTAGCTTCAGAGCCAGGGCATCAATGCAGGCTCCTGATGGCTTGCCTAGTGAACAGAAAAAATATAAATCTGTCAGAGGTTCTAGGTACTGAGTTAAAAAACAACTTAATGTTTGTACATTTCTTTTGCTCCAAGTCATTTTTCATCTTTTTTTCCCTATAGGTTTATCTTTGGTCACTTTTTCTTATGTCAATAATGATTTTTATGATTTCCTGTGAAGAGAAAGAAGTATGTTTTAAGTATAAATGTTAAAATAGTTTTAGAAGAAACGGTGAAAGACAATTCCTCCACATGTAATAAACTATGTGTGTGTGTATATATAAACTATATATATAATTTTAAAAATATATTTTTAATTCTTCTTTTCTAATTAATATATTCTTTAATTCTTTTTAATTCTTTAAATAAATTTAATTTAAAAATATATTTTTTAATTCTTCAAATTACATAGTTAAAAATTCCTACAGATGGTGAGAAGTTGAAGTAGTCTTCCATCCTTTCAAAAGCTAAATATTGGTTAAAGTAATATCATTTAGGGTACCTAGCTGGCTTGGTCAGTAAAACATGCAACTCTTGATCTCAGGGTTGTGAGTCTGAGCCCCACACTGGGTGTAGTTTACTTAATAAAAAAATATTTAAAAAGTAATGTGATTTTACCTAGCATTTATGGGTGTTTCCCCTATCTCTCAGATATCTAATAGCTTTTCTATTTAGATTTTGAAAGTTAGGATTACGCGAGCATTCCGTGTAACTTTATATGGATTTTATTTCTAGCTGAGTTGTTTCTCCTGCAAGCAACCAAATGATTTTTGACATTTCATAAATTTCACAAGTAAAACACAATCACATCCCTCAATTTTGTGAGTCAGCATATCCTATAAGAGGAAAACAGAATTTTAACTTTATTCAAGGCAATTAAAAGATGAGTTTTTGTTTAAACCCTACATGCACAAATCATTGTTTAAAATTTGCATCTTCTGTTAATGAATTGGAGTCTTAGGATATTTTTATGTGATCATTTCGTTTACATTTCAGAATAGCCCAGGTACTACACATAGGCATTAATTAAGGCTAATGCTTCCCCAAAACTATTAAAATCACATTCCTAAACTAAGTATTTTTAATATCAATATAACTTATCTCCCAATATAAAATAAAAGCCAGCAAACCCATGATTATGTTACAGTCTTGGGCCTCCTCCATGTCACTTCCCTGTGTGGCCTTACTTTGCCTGTGAAACGGCAGACCAGGCTAGCTGACATCTAGGATGCCCTCGGTCACAAAAACTGTAAAGCCAATTTTTATTAATTTTAGAGACATTTATATCTAAGAGAAAGCTTTGACATAATGAACCCATCTTCCTTTTTAAAGATGAGGAATCTGGGGTTCTAAAAATGAACTACTTGTCCAAAAGCAGATTAAAGATCAAGTTCTCAACAAGGAAAGCTGGATTGAAACATTAATATTCAGTTAGCAACCTGGTACTCCCCTCAGCCTCTCCCTCTATCTCAAGAGCTATTTCTCAAAGGAAAATATTCAACACAGCATTTCATATTCTAACAATGGGGAAAAAAAAGTCAAGATATTCTCAAAAAGGTTATCATCCTCATCATTAATACTAGTTAAAAATATTATGACCCCACAAAAACAAACTAAAAACAAAATAAAGAACAAAAAATCCAAATGGCTCAGAAGGGGCATGGACTAGGCCTTACTTTTCTTTCTCTTAAAACCCTGCTTGCAGGGATGCCTGGGTGGCTCAGTTGGTTAAGCAGCTGCCTTCGGCTCAGGTCATGATCCCAGCGTCCTGGGATCAAGTCCCACATTGGGCTCCTTGCTCAGCAGGGAGCCTGCTTCTCCCTCTGCCTCTGCCTACCACTCTGTCTGCCTGTGCTTACTCTCTCTCTCTCTCTCTGACAAAAAAAAAAAAAAAATTTTTTTTCAATAAAAAAAAAATATGGTCAGTCTGAATTTAGATATGCTTTTGGCATATACTGGATTTTAAAGATTTTGTGTACCCTCCCCAAAAGTAAAACATCTCATTGATATATCTACATTTTAGATTTATATTTTATATTTATAAAAAGCATATGTATATTGACATATTTGTTTATATTCCTATTTTTGATATATACTACATTATAAATAAACACATATTTACACATTCTATTTTATATTTATATATTTTTGTATTTTACATTGAAATAATATTTTGAACATATTGGGTTAAATAAAATATATTATCTAATGTTACTTATTCCCTTTTAGGTTTTTATTTATTTTTATTTTTTTTTAAAGATTTTATTTGTTTATTTGACAGAGAGAGATCACAAGTAGGCAGAGAGGGAGGAGGAAGCAGGCTCCCTGCCAAGCAGAGAGCCCAATGCGGGATTAGATCCCAGGACCCTGAGATCATGACCTGAGCCGAAGGCAGAGGCTTAACCCACTGAGCCACCCAGGTGCCCCCCCTTTTAGGTTTTTAAATGTGCCTACTAGTGTGCTTTAAATTATATGTGCCTGCCATTTTATTTTCACAGACAGTCTTGGTCTAAGGAATTAGGCAAATCAGCAAAGAGCTAGAAATTAATTTTATAACTCAGGTCACCAATATTCTGCAGAGATTAAATACCATTAAATAGTTCTCCCTAGAATCTCTGATAATTATTCTGTCAGAAATGTCATTACAGAAATAAAATCCCATATACATACACACATATGTATATATACAAAGACTGTATATGTGTGTATAGACATATACACAGACGCATGTTTATAGTTTTTTAAAATGACCTACATAATGATTAAATCCACATTTTCATTATAAGCTGCTTTAAGAAGGTCCAAATCTATGTGCAAAATGCACCAGCAGCTTCAAATCAGATTCATGGAAATAAGAAGTTAATAAACTATTATAAGACCATCAAAAAAAAAACCCACTAAAAGTAAAAAGATAAAGACTATGTGTCTCTTTCTACATATATATACACACACACACATACACACAAAGTATATACACATATTTACAAATGAAATACATTATATATAATTACATACAATTATATCTATTTGTGTATGAATTGTATATAATTTACACACAAATACATGAATGGTTAATAATATTACAGGTACAATGGAAGTGCATGAACATATGAAATTACACATAAGCACAATGTCAACAATCAGAATAACTAGGGAGACACTAATCTTTACAAGATTCTTTCTTTAACATTAAATTTGTAAGTTGAAGCACGTTATAGAGATGATCAAGTAATTTCTTATGCCTCCACAGGATCATTCAGAGCCAGGAGAGAATTTATAGATCATTTAGTCCAATCTCCTCTTTCCACAGGGAAAGAACTGAGACCCAGGACTGAAGAAAATGTCCCAAGGCACAGGGTCAGCCTTTTTCATTAATCTCAAATTACTGAAATACATACATACCAATAGGTAGTTTATAAAATATCTATATTCTGCACAGGTCCTGTAAACAAACCACCACAACTTTCTCTGGAAAAGGCATGTAGTCAAGGACTTTCCTTGGTAAAGTTGTAGCAACTAACTCATGTTTGAGTTTGGGCTGGCTTAGCAAGGGATGAAGACAGCCGGGCAGGGGAAGGAGAAGCAAAAAGGGGACCTTAAAATAAAAGTCAAGCAGAAAAGGGAAGCAGACAGAAAGAAAATTCAATATTTTCATGTACCCCAACTAACAGAGCCACCCTTGCCTACTGGGTCATTTAGTTGGTATTATTTGAAACTAGTAAAAGATCTATTTCACAGACCCTCTTCACTCTCTTAGGGAAGAAGCTTATAGGATTAAGTAGCAGCAACACCAAGAGTAAATAAGGCACAAGACTGTTTTTGTTTTTGTTTTTTATGGGGATCAGAAAAGACAGCACCATGGGCGTATACCTTGTAGGGCTGGTAGAATAACCAGGAAGTAATCCAAAGGAGTGCAGGTCCAAGTCAGGAGTGCAGGGAAGAAAAAAGCAGGAAGCAGAAAGGAGGGAGTGGTTTGGCACCAATGCAAAGTTTACCTACTTCACAATGATGCTCATGCTGCCTATGGCAACACTGAAGAGAGAGCATTAGATACAAGGACACTAATCCTGGCCTTCAGGGAGCAGTAGGTGGAAGAAAACTCCCCAGGATGATGACCAGTCTTCCTCCTCATTCACTGTAGGGAATCATGGCTCCTGGCATTGTGCTAGGCACCTTCTCTCACAGCTTCCACTCTTCATGCACCATTGCTGACTTCTTTGGAACTATCCAGCACCATGACTATAACTACTGCTGTTCCTTTCTTTTTGTCTGGAAAGGAAAGGTCTCATCCCTTTCCCCCTTCTCATCCTGCTGGGATGGCTGAAGACAGAATCAGCTAGCACTGTTGACAAGAGTGTTCCAGAACACAGTATGGAAGCTAAATAGTTTGTATGACAGCTTCACTCTACAGCCTTTACAGTTCTTGCTGGAGCACTTTCTCTAGGAATACTTCCTTTGAGAGTCCTGATATGCCATGCTAGAGAGGCCATACAGAGACATTTCAGCAATAGTCAACAACCAGCAGTCTTTGTTGTACCTGCCCAATGTTTTACTCTTCAAGTTAATCAACCTCCCTTTCTGCCCTCAGCCCATGTTCCTCCATCTCTTTCTTCCCTCCAGTTACCAATTCTTCCTTCTCTTCACTGAGTTCTTCTAAGTCCATACAGTCTGGTTCCCTTCTCCACCACGCCAGAGAAAGGTTTTCACTATGAACCCAACTCAAGTCCCCATCTCATTTGACCTTTGACTAAGCTCACCTTCCTTAACTCCTCAGCAAACACTCTGCACTTTTGAAACTTTTCTCATTTCGTTGTTAGCTCCTCTTTCTCTGTGCCTACATCTCATATATCAGTGATCTACAAGGTTCTGACCTTGGTTGTCTTCTACTGCACTTCACTTGCCTCTCTAGGTGATTTAATCCTCCCCTGTTTCTTCAACTAACAGCTGTGTGCCAATGAGGTCCAGAATTAAACAACTCTCCAGAGATCACAGTAGGGAGATGGAAATACAGATCTGGGGCTCTGGAGGAGTGTTTAAATTCCCATCTCTTTATTGTAATCTTCACCTGGATGTCCCACAGGCATTTCAGATTCAGCACCTCTAAAATGGAAACTATCTCTTTCCATCTGCATCCCCAAATCATTTCTCCTCCTCTGTGGCTCCTATGTTAATCACCAGCACAAAATCCACTGAATGGTCCTAACTGGAAACTTGACTTCTCTCTCATCTTTTACAGCCAGTCTCCAAGTTCTCTCCATTCCACCTCCTAAAGAACTATTAAATACATCTTTTCTTTTCTATGTTGACAGCCAGGACTTAGTCTAGGCCTTCAGAGACAACACTATGCCTAGATTTGCCCACTCCAATGTTTCATATCATGATCTGAACTATTACTATAATAGGCAGATCTAATCATGCTGCCCTCCCACTCCAAATGTTTTAATTGCATTCTCTTGCCCACTAGAGAAGTTCCAAACTTCTTGGCAAAAAACCCAAATGCAAAATTCAAAATTTTACAATACTGCACACAGAACTATTCCTTCTGGGCATTTCAGAATGCTAGAGCTTTCCTGAATATGCTATGCCAAGGCTCTGCCAAGTTTCCTTCCCTTCAAATGCCCTCCCCTCCTTTGTCTGATTGGCCAACTTACAGCTTACTTCAAGCCTCTCCTCAGTGAGGACTTTCCTAACTGAACACCTACCCTTCCACACCCAGGGACCTCCCACTCCTGTCCTCAACTACAGTCCTTAACTGCCTCATGCACGTGGTCCCCTGCACTCCCATTGCTTTCCTGCACTGAGCTAATTACATCTGTATATCCTGCACTACGCTGCTAGTCCCTTGAGGGCAGGGACCCTAACTGGTTCATCTTTGGCTCCTTACATCAAGCACAGTACCAGAAACACAGTGGACCTTTAGGAAATATGTTCTGGACAAAAGGCAGTAATGATATGCTATCATTCACTGAGCACTTTACATGTGTGAAGCATGTGTCCATTACCTCATGTGCGGACACAGCCACCGCGAAAGGGATACCACCCCATTTTGGAAGCGAGAAAAAAAAGTTTAGAAAGGTAAAATGATTTGCCCAAAGTCAACAACTGGTAATTTTAGGTCTGCTTTTGTCTCCTGATCTCCTGTTTTTTAACCACTCCACTCTACTCCTGAATGAAAGAGATTGGATAATAGGCTCCGTTTCTATAAATTGTTTCTAAAAAAAAACAGTCTCTCCTAGTCCCAGGCTCAGGTGCTGTGGCAATTTAGGACTAATCCTAAATCCATTGCCAACATGGTTCTTGTGCACAACAAAACTTTGATGATGATGGAATTCTGGTAGCTATCAGGGTTCCCAGCTATAAGTAGAGGGAGCACCATTTATTACAATTATCTCCTTGGTCTCTGGCTTAGGATGTACTTCTCCAGAAATAGGCAGAGAAGGCTAGATTTCTCCCAAGTACCATTAGGTGTCTGACATTGGCGTCCATGTCCTATTCTGGGAACGGAGAAGTGCGTGTGAGAGATCGTGATGGTGGCAAGTAATGGAATGGATTTTCGTGTGTGCTCTGGGGAAGTAGCTGCAATGCTCTGTAAATCTCTCCTTGTAAAAATACTCTCACCATCAGAATGACAGGACCTTTCCATTCGCAAATCTAGACTCTCAGGGTTAACAATATACCATAACCTATGTGTTCAGTGATCCAATCCGGAACACATGTACCTCGTGCTTCCCACCCCACAGTACTGAACTACATTCAGTTATCCTTTTTCAGGCATCCTCTTCTAATTCTACATATTTTCTGTTAAATGTATTCTAAAACTGACCTCTTTAATTTTCTCTAATTCTAATCACTTTTGACATCAGTCTTCTGTTTTCTAATACCCCCACCCTCTCCACAACCATCCAGCACATAACTGAAACCAGTCTTGTGCTTGCCCTAATGAAGACATTTCTCTCAACTCAAAGATGACCAAACTTGCCCTAGGTTACTCAGCTAATAAGGACATCCATGTATGTTGGGCTCCAGGAATGACGACTATTTGCCAGTATTTTCTTCATAACCTGGATACTGTGTTGGGAACTCACTCTCTCTGTACTCTCAACCCTTTTTCACCAAATCCCTATTGGTCTTTTATTTTATTTAAATTAACATATAACGTATTATTTGTTTCCACAACAAATAATAAATTATATTATTTGCCTTGGTCCTTGGTTTCATCCCTCCTTGCTTTCACTGAAATGTAATTGTCAGCAACCTCTTTCGTCTCTCTTACCAGGCTGCAGATTCCTCCACAGCAGGGCAGGGTGTGGGTCTTGTCTTGGGATTCCTAGCACCAGCACAGTGCATAACACATAGCAAACACACAACAAATGCTTGCTGAGTACTGTGTAATGACCCCACTGCTTGGACCAAAAGCCGAGTGAATGATGTCATCTGACTTAGTAGTCATCAGGAGCAATGCCATTTTCTCAGCTTTTCATGAACTCATTATCTCACAGGCTTATACTGGGACAAGTAGTTGCTATTAGTTGAGGATCTACCACTTCTCAGACACCGAGATGTATGCTTTGTGCACATTATGCTTATCCTGAGAATACTGCCAAGTTGACATCATCCTCATGTTATGGATCAAGCTCAAAATCAGTTACCCGAAGTAACTGGCCTGCAGTCATAGAGAAGAAAGGTTTTGTTTTAAAAGCATTATAAGATCCCCTATTATGTATAGTTATCCCTGTCCTGGAGAGATTGACTAGTATTTGAAACTGCTTGCACACACACAGATTACATTAATTTAGATGCTGGAGTAGTGAAATCCTGGATCACTAGCATTTACAGAGGTACAAGACAGTCCTACCATATGTATTATCTAGAGTAAATTATGTGTATATTCTTAATTTTCTTAAAAGCAGGGATTAATACCTACTTGCTTCAAAGGGGGTTATTTTTTTAAAAAATCATGTTTACCAAAATGCTTTGTTAAAGAAGTGGGCAGAGTCCCACCTCAGAGCACGATCATGGATAGAGTTTAGTGCTATGTTTCTCAGACTGGCGGCATCAGAGCCACCTGAGGTGTTAAGAGCAGATGAGAGAAGCCAAGCTGAAGTCCACATTTAACAAGTTCCCAAATGATTCTACTGCACATAGAAGTTTGATAAATGCCAGATTAGGACAATGCTTCTTAAACTTTAATATACATATGACTCACTTACAGATCTTGTTAAAATGCAGATTTGAATTCAGTGGGTCTTGGCGGGGCAGGTGAGGGCAGGTTGAAATATTGCATGTCTAACAAGCTCCCAGGGGAAGCCAATGTTGCTGGTCTATGGATCACATCTGAGTGGCAGGGGGTTGGAAGATCTACTCCACCGGAACAAATTAGCTTTGCTTTTTTCCTGGACCACAGATTGAATCTCCCAGCCTCAGGGAGTATTCCAGAAAGCCCAAGATCTTAGTATTGCTACAAAACACTTGAACTACTCAAAACCAAATTGGAACACATTCCCTATTTTTTTCAGCAGTAGCATCCTTTTCAGATACAGACAGCACATATGTTTAGCATGTAAAAGAATAATTTACTGTTATTACTTGAGTTCCATTTACTGTGCAAAGCATTAAAATGTATTTTTTTCGAATGCTGACTACAACCGGACAAGGTGGATATTCTTGCTCTGTAGATAAAAGAAGGATGACATAGAGAGCATAAATTACTTGGTCAAAGTCACATGGCCTAGGTGTTGCAGCTAGGGTTCCAATCCTGGTCTTTTGGTATCCAAAGCCTACATGTGCCCCCTATACGTCCTCCACATTGCTAGGTGCAATTTTGGTACAAAATGTGATGGCTTAGGGAAAAAATATTTTCTCCCTATCAGTCTTCGAGTTCAAGGGTTTGCTAAGGCAGATGCTAGATGGGGGTGAGGATGGAGATAAAGTTAGTTAGTGATCTGTATGCCTCATGAACAAAAATATGCAGAGAGCATCTTTGTCTATGGTTCCCATAAATCCCATAATACAAATGGAATAAAAAGGACATCTGTGACCAGGGCACTGATCCTAAATGTTGCCACCTACCCTCAGGCTTTTAGCCATGGAACTCAACCACTAAAAAGGAAAAGTTCTTTCTGGTCCTTGTGGTCTATCAACTTTCCCACCTTCTCTTATATGAGGCTGCTGTAATTCTAAATTTCACACCAACTCAGGTTGTCCCTACCATGTGATTTCAGTTAGCACTCTTCCCTGCCTCTAATAAAATTGCCTGCACCTGAAAAAAAAAATGTATTTTTTTAGTCAAATACATTGAAAGTGTGGCAGTTTTGAAGATTTTCTTTTGCCCAACAAAATTTTCTGTATCTGTCACAAGGTTGACATGGAGAGAAATGCATGACAGTAAAGATGCTCATGGAAATCAACCAGATACCCAAGTGTACCAAATGGAGGAAAGACAGCTATGAGATAAGCCGTCTAGGCATTTACCATCTAGTGCCTTTACCATTTAATGATCCATGGATGGTGTATCCACAGTCAGTTTTTTAACCTCCGGTTGCTTAACTGTGGTTTTCTAGATACTCATCTATAACAATAGAATTGTCTACCTATATTACACAAAATGGTACAATTAGAAAGCGCCACATCTCCAGTAACTATATACATAGAAGTTAAAACCAAACAGTGATGTCTGAACTATTAAGAATTATAAACTGATTTTGCACCTATCGTATTCTCTACACAGGATATTTCAAGAATAAGGAGTGAAACCTAAAAAGAAACTGGTTTGAAAGCCCACTTAAAAGTATTTTTAGACTGTATATGTGATTTAAATAGACAGTAAGAAGCAGAGTCTGGAGCATTGTTCTCAAACTAATAAGCATTTCCTATTTCACTCCTTAACCCCCAGGAACAGATCTCAGAAATCTAAACTGAAGGCCCACAGAAACCAATTCGATATTTTTCTGGAGAGACTTTACTGAAATGTTTATACATGAACATGTTTGCAATGAGTCATAATTTATAGGTCCTTAACGGCCAGCACCTTATGTGCCTTTCTTCCTACATTCAATACCATTCTCAAGCCAGCTAGTGATATATTTTCCAGGCCCTAATAATTTTTATGAAGTTACCAGATCTCAGTCTCTAAGGTTGCTACCCAGCACGTTTTTTCGTGTTGTTTTTTTTTAATGCTATCTTAACAGAAGAGAATCTCATTCAAAATTGTAAATCTCCCCAACCTGGCAGTTAATACGTTTTCCCAGCAAAAGGGAACAATACTTTTAAGACCCCCAAAGAGAAGATGAGGGGCCTTGAGGACACTCCAAGTTAAAAAAAAAAAAAAAAACAGTGGGAAAGTGTGGAAGTGGAGGGGGCCTCTGGGCAAAGGCAGACATAATAACAGGATATGTTCGTTTCTAAAGGAAGCAGAAGCTGCAATAGTCCGAGGGCAGGAAAGGCGGAGTCAACAGCACCCTAAGGAAACGAGTCAGGATTTGCAGGGACCTGGCCCGCTTAGGGACTCCTGCTCCAGTCGGATCCAAGGCTGGCGAGCACCTCGCCTGCGGGAGACCAAGCGCAGGCCTCCTGGCACTAGTGGTTATAAAGAGACACCCATCTGCTCCCTGTCACCTCCGCCAAAGATGGGCAATGGGGCGAAGAGAAAAGGCAAACCACACCAGGCGCCGCGGCAGGTGAACTTGTCAACAAGTCAGTCCCCGCCCAGAAGGGACCTTGGGGTCCCGGGGCCGGAACAGCTGAGAAGGCGCGGCGTGGGTGGAGTGGGCTGCCGTGGGTGGGGGTGCCGCGGGCGCCGGGGCAAGAGATGCGGCCGGCGCCCGGAACGCTTCCCTCCGGCTCCCCCGGGGCTGACGCACGCTCTCAGGGCGCGCGCATCCTCCAGACCTGCCCAGGCCCGAGGGAGGAGGCGGGGGAGAGGAAGGGGCTGTGGCGGTTCCCACACGGGGACCAGGGACCGGAGAAAGCGACCCGCCTGTCACCCGCCGCCCGCGGAGGGCACAGTTGGCGTCCCCAGGCTGGCGCCCCGACCGCCGCGGCTGCCGGGCGTCTCCCGCTGCAGCCTGCAGCCCGCCCGGCGCGCCCCCGCCCCGACCCCGGAGGGCAGGTACCTCGGAGCCCCGGCCCTTACAGGAGCCTCCTGGCCGCGGTCGAAGCGTCCCTCCAGCTCCCTCACCCGACGTCAGCGTCAGCAGAAGGCGAGGGAAGGGGGCGGGGGAGCTCAGGAACCGGCCCTTCCTGCGGCGGTCGCCGCCAGCCGGAATAGCAGCCGGCGGAGCCCGTGCGCGCCGCAGCGCAGCGCAGCGGCCGGGGGGAGCGGGCGGCCGCTCCCCGCCGCAAACGCCCGCGGCCGGGGCGCCGCCGCCTCCCCTCCCTTCCTCTCTCCTCAGGAGACGCCCGGCGGGGCGACCCCTCCCAACAGGACCCGGCACCCGGAGGAGCGAGGGAGCGAAGGCCTCACCTTTTGGGGGGCGGGTCCGGGATGGGGGGAGTGAGCCTCCCTTTCTCTCCTCCCTGGGGACTTTCCTCGACCCCCATCTCCTGGGGTATCTCCCGCTTCGACCTGCCGCCCGGGGTGACCCCGCCCCTGCTCTCCCGCAGGTGTTCCACGTGTCCATAGCGTTTACGTCACAATGACCTGGCCGACAGGTGGGAGCCGGAGCCAGCGCTCCAGGGTTCCCTCCGTGCGGTGCGTGGTGCGTCCTCCTTGCTTCCACGTGAGATTTCTGAGGCTTTAGGAGACAGGAGACTTCATGACTTCAGTGCTAAAAGTTACAGAGGCCTGTATCTGGAAATCAACTTTGGGCTTAACGAAAAAAGGCTGTGTGGAAAAAAAAAAACTGTCGGTATAGTATATATATTTTTATTCCCAGTCATATATCTTTTAATCTCAAATTATTGACGCTTATAGTAATTTTATCTTACCATCAAGAAAAAACCAGACTCGTGCTTTTATTGTTTTTTTTTAAAGATTTTATTTATTTATTTGACAGAGATCACAAGCAGGCAGAGAAAGAGGAGGAAGCAGGCTTCCCGCTGAGCAGAGAGCCCATTGTGGGGTTGATCCCAGGACTCTGGGATCATAACCTGACCCAAAGGCAGAGGCTTTAACCCACTGAGCCACCCAGGCGCTCCCAGACTCTTGCTTTTAGAGCACCTTATGGTGATCACACAAACAGAAGGTGTTGGAACAGGTGCTTCCTAAAATTATCTATGCTAAAAAGTAATCCCAGTGTGCTGTGACTCAATCCCTGATCATGTTATATGTTTATAAATAAGTTCATAGAACAGTCATTGGTTGAAACAATTTAAGGGTGGAAGGAAAGATGGTTATTGAGCAATGATACAAACAAATCTGAAATCCACAGCTAACATGAATGGGATGCTTGCTATGTGCCAGGCATATGCTGTATACTTTACCGTTAATTCTTACTGTAACCCAGTACTGTAGGTAAAGTTATTATCCCTATTTTACAGATGAAGACACTGCCCAGAGTGCCTCTAAGGCATTTAGCTCATAGGATATGAGCAGGGGTTGATTCCAGGGTTGTTTGAATCACGAGAGGTTTAGCTTAATCTCAAGATGGATAGAAAAAAAGCATAGGTATTACTGACATTTTATTTATTTATTTGAGAGAGAGACAGGGTGAGAGAGCATGAGAGGGGAGGTCAGAGGGAGAAGCAGACTCCCTATGGAGCCGGGAGCCTGATGTGGGACTCGATCCCAGGACCATGACCTGAGCCGAAGGCAGTCGCTCAACCAACTGAGCCACTCACGTGCCCCTGTTACTGACATTTTAATAGAAAGTTTGTAGATGGTAGAGCTCCAGAAATTTATATAACCTTAAAAGCTGGCACTATTTTGGGGGTATATTCTTTGGGGATTTTGTCATAGATGGATTTGAGCCTGTCTTAGTGTGGCACAAAACATAAAGCTGAGCAAACATCAAGTCCTTAATAAATGTTTACAAATAAACATATAATGAATTAATATGGTCTACAAAATAGAAATTTGTTGAAAAGCTGAGATTCAAGACAAAGTTTGGAAGAGAAAAACATTGCTCCTATATATTTGGCTTTTATAAGAAGCATTCAAGATGACCTGTTAACAACACAAGCCAAGTTACTGTAAGAAGGAAAAAAGGAAAATACAAAATGCTTTAAAATGAGCAACAAAGACTTCTTTGCAAAAGAAAGACAATTAAAATATTTTGTTTTAAAATACTTGATCCCAAGAGCCATTAATACGTAAAAAAAATATATTGTTGGGATTTAAAAAGCAAAATTATTTTTTAACAGAATGAAGTGCTATTTCTAACATAGTGGTCCTCCATGAATGCTGGGCGAATGTATTTAATCAGTTGTTTGAAACTTGGAAAAATAGATCATAAAATTTCCTGACTCTGTAATGTTCTCCTTTCCACCAGTAGTGATTTACTAGTTACATGAAAATGTGCTAAGAACCCTATTTGTCAAAGGCTGGCTTTGTGGAAGATACCTAAATTTGTTACAAGAGAGCCAGTAGAATGGCAGGTTGATGGTGTGTTCACAATATCTCCTCAAAATGCAGATAATTGGAATACAAGCACTAGGGGAAGTGAACAAGAAAACTGATTTATGTCATTAATTACTCAGGTTTCCTTTTACCTTTCTAAAGGCCAAGGTGAGAACTTGAGCCACAAGTCAAACAATCTATCATGGACGCTGAAAGTGACTTTGAAGACAATGTTTAAAAGTAAGCAGATATGTAATACAATCCCTATCTGGTCAACATGGCACTGAAATTCCTTGGGCTCCCAGAGAGTCTAAGATAAATCTTTAAGTGACTTTTTATCATTATTAGTGTTGTCCTAACATTGGGATATTTCAGAAAGGAAATAATAAACTCATGCTCATTCTACATCACACAATGAAGGCTTTTCCTTCCCATTTGAAAAATTGCTTCATCTACAAACTTCTGTTTTTCTGGATATCAAATTGTTTCCTACAGAGCACCCACAGGGTGTTGATAACCTGAAACAATTTCTTTTTTAAAATATTTTATTTTTTAGAGGGAGAGAGAAGCAGACTTCCTGCTGAACAGAGAACCTGATGTGGGGCTTAATCCCAGGACCCCGGGATCATGACCTGAGCTGAAAGCAGACACTTAACAGACTGAGCCACTGAGGTGCCCTGAGAACCTGAAACAATTTCTAAGAAGAGAATGGTTATTGAATGATGGGATCTGAAACTAGGGAAGTTATACAGTAATGTACATTTTCCAGAATGTAACAGGATGAGAAGATAACTTTTCCACAGAAAAAAAACATTACATCAACTTAATGATTGTTTTTTGAGGGGTTCCAAGGTTCAAGATGTGCTAATAAAACTGCAAGAATTAGGAATTGTGTTAGGCTATCATTAACAGAGACCCAGAATAGCAGTGGAGTAAATGAGGTAGAGGTTTTATTTTTTCTCACATTAATTGGAAAGTAGTCCAGAGCTGATATGGCTTCTGATAACTCATCAGGGTGTTGCTCTGCCCCCTTATCTTTCACTATTCTAAGCAAAGCAGTATTGCTTAAAGTTAAAATCCAGGCAAGGATGTAGAGATGTAGAAACCTTCATACGTTGCTGGTGGGAATGTAAAATGATGCAGCAGCTTTGAAAAACAGTCTAGCAGTTCCTCAAATGATTAAGCATAGAGTTACCAGCTGGCCCAGCAATTCCATCCCAAGGTATATAGCCAACAGAAATGAAGACCTATTTCCACATAAAAACTTCCACACAAATATCTACGGAAGCATTATTCAAAATAGTCAAAAGGTGGAAACAATCCAACTGTTCATCAGTAGATGGATGAGTAAATAAAATGTATTATATCTGTATAATGGACTATTACTGGGCTGTGAAAATGAATGAAATACTGGTATATACCATAACTTGGATGAACCTTGAAAATGTGCAAATTGAAAAGAGCCAACCACTATAAGTCCATATGTTATATGATTCCATTCTTGTAAAAGTCTAGGATAGGGAAATACACAGAGACAGCAGATTAATGATCATCTAGGGCATATATATATATATATATATACACACACACAAACACACATGTATCAATAAATTGTATTAATGTATGAACATACTTATACAAACTTTATATATAACACAATAACATGTAATATATATACTATATATACATATATATACATATATAATATGTAATAATATAATATGTATACATATATAATATGTAATAATATATATACACATATAATATGTATATATACTATATATAGCATACAATGTGTAAACTATATATAGTATATATATTTATATGGTATAATATGTAATATATACTATATATAGTATATATATAAATATAGTACATATAGTATATATATAAATATAGTAAATATACACTATAGTATATATACTATATATATAGTATATATATAAAAAATAAATATATATATGAACAGTCCACTATAGTATATATATATATATATAAGCAAAGCAGTATATATATATATATACTATATTTAGTGGACTGTTGATATATATATTTATTTTTTAATCTCTTTTCAGTGTTCCAGGATTCATTGTTTATGCACCACACCCAGTGCTCCATGAAGTACGTGCCCTCCACAATACTCACCAACCACCATGCTCACTCAACCTCCCACACCTCTCCCCTTGATACATATTTTTAATATGTATTTTTAGTGTTCTGAGTGCTCCTTCTACTTTTAGCCAACATGAGCAAGTGAGACAGAATACCTTTATTCCTTTTGGTGAATGGGAACCATAATGCAAATGAGTGCTTTCCCATTCATCCAGACCAATAATTATGGTTTCCTCCTTCTCTGAAATCCTTTTATTTTCTGATTCATCTTTGATAGCATCATATATACTTATGATATATCTTCTAGAGTAAGATGCTAGGATAGAGCTGAAGCTATTATTATTATCAATGTATTTATAATAATACAAATATAAATCTCTTCAAAGCTCAGCTCATTAATACAACAAAAATCACCTTTCCTGGAGTTGCTGGGAAATTGAGATTAGATAATCTGTATGAATAAACTTTGAAAAAATGATTTTTTAAAAATTATTATTAAACTTGTCTTATTTTTATTGGTAACAGAAATTTAAAGAAAGCTTAAACTAAGTCAGTTATTCCCTGTATAGTGTAATACTTAAAGAGGAATGAGATGTACTCCACTAAGTATCTTGACCCATTTTGGTTTAATTCCTGGCATCAGTTGTTCTCTCTCAAAACAAAACAAAGCTTCTATTATACTCTCAGCAGTGATAGTTATGTCTTTAAGCAAGTTTGTGTGTGCATGTGGAAATAGAACAAATGTTTAATTAACAGCATTAACTTTTGTTAATTAAAATTAACTTCCTTTCCCTTCAAAATTAAGGCTTCAATGAAGAGAGGAGGTTTATTTTACACTGAAGAGTAAAACCATTATACCAGCTTAGAATTCTGGGTAAATAACACCCCACATCTTCACCCCCAGTATCAACCATTGGAACTTCTGCAAGAAAAGTGTTGGTGATAGCATCAAAATGGGACATCTTATTCACTGTAGGTAGAGAACTTTGTCTGTCATGTGTCTCTGGTATAATCCTGCTTTTTTTTTTTTTAAGATTTTATTTATTTATTTGACAGAGATCACAAGTAGGCAGAGAGGCAGGCAGAAAGGAGGAAGCAGGCTCCCCGAAGAGCAGAGAGCCCGATATGGGGCTCGATCCCAGGACCCCGAGATCATGACCTGAGCCAAAGGCAGAGGCTTTAACCTACTGAGCCACACAGGTGCCCCCTGAGCCAAAGGCAGAGGCTTTAACCTACTGAGCCACCCAGGTGCCCCCTAATCCTGCTTTTGACTAGGAACAGTGCTGGCATTTGGGCAAACCTCAGCCCAGAGTTCAGAGCTGTGCCTCTGGTCTCATATTTGAGACTATGACCCCTACAGCAGTCATAGAGCTAATGATCCCTGAAAGGGTTATTGTATGGTAACAGGACTTAACTGAAAGTTTAGGATGGAACTTTTTAGGTCTTTGGTCTTCCTCTCCCCTACTAGAGTTTTAAAAAAAGACTACAAACCCTGGTGCAGATAGTTAAGGTAATTCGGGTGAAGCATCTTCTCAACGTTTGGTTTAATCATGGGGTAAGAGGCTGAATTAGGACTACAAACCATATTTCCTAACTACCAATCAGATGCACTTTTCCTCTTCTAGCTTTAACTCTGTTGCTAGCTTCCTTTGGCAGAGACCATTTATCATTTCCCAATATTTATTCTCCTTCTTTCCCCACAGTAATATAAATTTCAGCTGAGTATATATTGTTACCCAGCTGAAGACTCTATTTTCTAGCCTCCAAGGCTTTAGGGTATGGTCAGGTGACCAGCCTCTAGCCAATAGGATATGACTGAAGGACACATTTGTAACTTTTGGGTCATGCTTTTGAAAGAAACACATCCTCACCTTTGTCTTGCCCCTTTCCCACTGGTTGGATGGCTTTTGGCCATGAAGGGGAGGACAATAAATTGGGGATGGCAAGAAACTTGCCACCTGATCTGCCATACTCCTCTGGTCCTCCTGCTTGGCTTGTTTTATGAGAAGGAAATTAAGTTTAGTATTGTTTAAGCCACCATGGTTCTGGTATTATTACAACCTAGGCTTTATCCTAATTAATCCGTCTACTCCATGGTGTTGGATTAGATCTTCATTTTCATGGTTCATATTCTAAAACAATGATTCTTAATCTATGGGTCACAGGGCCTCAATCTGAGTGCATTTGGTGTTAATTTAAAGGCCCTTGGGATACAAATCTCTAACAAGTAATGTCTGCAGTCCCCTCCTTGAGAAATAAAGAGAGCAATTTTTGAAGTACACATGATGTGATTACAAAACAAAATTATTAATGAACTTCTTGGAATGCAGGTGTGTTGGTAATGAATCATTTAGCTTTGTACATCTGAAAAAATCTATTTCACCTTTGTTTTTGAAATATTTTTTCACTGGTAAAGAACTTGAGGTGACTTTATGTGTGTGTGTGTAACTTTAAATATGTTGCCGTGTTGTGTTCTAGCTTACAATGTTTCAGACATAAAATCTGTCATCTTTATCTTTGGTCCTCTTTGCCTTTTTTTCTTCTGGCTGCCATTTAAGATTTTTTTTCCCTCCTAACTAGTTTTAAGAAGTCTGATTATGGTGTCCTCAGTATTGTTTTTTCTTATAGTTTTGGCTTTGTTGAGTTTTGGTGCTGTGGGTTTCTCATCTAATTCAAACTGTGAAAAACTTCAGCCATACCCAGAATAAATAACACAGTACTGAAGGAGAGAAACAAAGTCAAGAGGCTGGCACCACCTGACTTCATAACTCACTACAAAGCTACAGTAATCAAGAGTGTGTGATACTGGCAAAAGAATAAATAAATAGATCAGTGGAACAGAATAGAGAACCCAAAAGTAGACACCTGCAGATATAGTCATCTAAACTTTGATAAAGAAATAAAAGCAATTCAATGGAGAAAAAGATAGTCTTTTCAACAAATGGTACTAGAACAACTGGACAGCTACATGCCAAAAAGAAATGCATCTAGACACAGACCTCATATCTTTCACAACCATTAACTCAAAGTGGATCATAGACCTAAATGTAAAACACAAAACAATGAAATTTCTAGAGGATAACATAGAAATTTTAGATAACCTTAGGTATGGCAATGAATTCTTAGATACAACACCAAAATCATACTCCATGAATGAAAATATGGGTAAATTGGACCTCGTTAAAATTAAATACTTATGCTCTACAAAATATACTGTCAAGCAAATAAGAAGACAAGCCACAGACTGGAAGAAAATATTTCAGGATGCATCTGATAAAAGACCATTATCCAAAATATACAAATAAATCTTTTTTTTTTTAAAGATTTTATTTATTTATTTGACAGAGATCACAAGTAGGCAGAGAGGCAGGCAGAGAGAGATAGGAGGAAGCAGGCTTCCAGCTGAGCGGAGAACCCGATATGGGGCTCGATCCCAGGACCCTGGGATCACGACCCGAGCCGAAAGCAGAGGCTTTAACCCACTGAGCCACCCAGGCGCCCCAATATCACCATTCTTAAGCATATGATGTTCCAGTATGATTTATATATCGAAAGACATTTCTTTGGCTTTGAAGTAAGCAAAATAGTGAAATCTAACCAAAAAGACCTGGGCTCCTGACTACATAAGATATCTAAACCATTCCATGCTACTTTTACTAAAAATAAATAATTTAATAAACTCATCAAATTGTTTGGCATCATCATTTGACAATTCTCTCAGGCAAATAGACTGACAAGATAAAATATACAAATAAAAAAACTCAACAAGAAGAATATGAATAACTCAATAAATGGGCAAAAATTCTGAACAGACCCCTTACCAAAGATGACATACAGATGGCAAATAAGCATTTAAAAAAGAGGTTGAGTATCATATGTCATTTAAAAAGTTGAAAATTAAAACAATGAGATATGACTGCACACCAATAGGAATGGCTAAAATCCCGAACTCTGAAAACATCAAGTACTGGAGAGGATGTGGAACAAACGGAATTCTCATTTATTGTTAGTGGGAATGCAAAATGGTACAGCCAGTTTGGAAGACAGTCTGGCAGTTTCTTACAAAACTAAACATGTTCTTACCATACGATCCTACAATTGCTCTTCTTGGTATTTACCCAAATGAGTTGAAAACGTGTCCACACAAAAACCTGCATATGAATGTTTATAGCAGCTTTATTCACAATTGCCCCAAATTGAGAGCAATCAAGATGTCCTTCAATAGGTGAGTGGATAAGCAAACTGTGGTATATTCACACAGTAGGATATTAATCAGTGTTAAAAAGAAATTTGCTATCAAGCATGAGAAGACATGGAAGAACTTTAAAAGCATATTGCTACACTGTATGACTCCAACTATATGACATTCTGGAGAAGGCAAAACTATAGGGACAGTTAAAAAATAAATCAGTTGCCAGGGGCTTGGGTGGAAGGAGGGAGAAAAATATTATTTCCTAATATCTAATATTTTGAATGGCATTTTGTCTGTTTTAGCATTTTTAGGGGGGAGTATAAATCTGGTCCCTATTATTCCATCTTGATCAGAAGTCCCTCTATTAATGAATTAATAATAACCTTGCATCATGTATTTTCTTGATCAGTATGTATTACTGCCTTTTTCATTGGGGAGAGTCTAGGAATTTTTTTATATTGAATAAAGGTCCTTATGAATAATCCCACTGAAAGGCCAGGGACAAACAATTCATAGAAGAAGAAATTGAAATAGTAAAAATGAAAAATAGGTATTTTTCAATACACATTTTTCAACTTAAAACATTTTCATCTATCATATTGGCAGACATGAAAAACAATGCTTGGGCTTGATAAGAATATGGAAAACATACTGACATACTCTCATAAATGGAGGATAGAAGCAAAAATTTTACACACTTTTATGGAGGGAAATTTGGCAATACATACAAAATGTTAATTGTCCATACCTGTGACCCTGCATTTCTGCTTTAGGATATTTTTCTTGAAGAAATAATTAGTTGAGTGTGTGAAAGTAGACATGAAGATGAGCATCAGAACACTTTTTGTAACATTAAACTTTGAAAATAGTGAATTGTCCATCTAAAGGAAGGATTAGTTAAATTATATATTTAGTACATTTACATATTGTAATGCTGACAGCTGTTAAAGAGAATGAGGTCAAGATATTTTTTAAATGAAAATAGCTGCTTGCACAACACCATGTGAAATATGATTCTATTTAAGTAAACCTTTTATGTTTATAATATGTCTATATTCACTAAAATGTTAACAGAGGCTGTCTCCAGGGAGTTATCTCTTTTTGGCTATGGTTGGAAGTGGGGGTTTTCATTTATACTCTTTAGTAAATGTTTGGCTTTTTTGCAGTGTACATATAGTATTTTATAATTTGCAAAAATGAGGATGATTTAAATTTTGACACTAGGAGAAAATAACAAGTTCTCACATTTGATAATGTTTGGAAATACTGTTTTATCTAATATTCGTTTATATTCTAAAATTCCTTAATGATTTTATATTCAATTCTTCTAATCTCTAGATTAACCTTTAAGATTCCTCTGGGTGCTAGAATTTCATGGTTTCCTTTCTCCTTGCTCTTGTCATCATGACAAATGTGAATTGCTTAGGTAAAGCTGGGATGCTCCCTAACTGGGGGGGGGGGGGGGGGGGGGGTGGAGGGTGGGACCCATACACTGGTGCAAGCTCCTCTTTTTTCCCTTATCTCTCAAGTGACTTTATTCCTGGGTGATGATCTTGAGCTGGTTATAAAAAACATGCATAACGGCAGTTGGCATTGGAAAAGCTAGAAGTAGTTCTAGGAATCTCTGTACCTCTTTGGGGGATCAGAGGTTGTCCAGATTTGAGTGGGAAGAGAGGACCATGAGTTGACCTCACATTCAAGATATTTCCCTCCCAGAGCTCTTTTTCTTACTTATCTTGACATGCTTAAAAACCTCAAAGTTATTTTGAATTCCTTTCTAGTAATTTACCTCATATACTCAAGTAATTGTTAAATCCCCATTCATTACAAGTTTATAATTCACTATAAGAAACTACATTTCTTTTCTACTGTCTCTCAGATGTTCTGTCTATTTTTCTGTCTTATCTCCATTGCTTTTCCAACTCTGGTGGTTTCTTGTCTGGAATTTAAAAATTTATTTCCCTCTGGGACTATGTATTTATATCAATATTAAGTCAGTTAAGATTGTCACAATATGGGAAAAAAGATTGTCACAACATAAGTATTTTATTTTATTTTTTAAAGATTTTATTTTTTTATTTGACAGAGATCACAAGTAGGCAGAGAGGTAGGCAGAGAGAGAGAGGGAAGCAGGCTCCCCACTGACAGAGAGCACAAGGTGGGGCTTGATCCCAGGACACTGGGATCATGACCTGAGCCGAAGGCAGAGGCCCTAACCCACTGAGCCACCCAAATGCCCAGAATTACTCTTTAAGTATGAAGTTAATTAAATTCTATTATGATAGTCTGGATTCAGTCCCAATTATAAAATCTTCCAAAGATTACATCAAAATCAAGTGCCTGATGAAGAAATTCAACACTTTTATCAGTCCTAATTTGCTTTGCTCAACTGTCAACACTGATTTCCACTTGTCCTCTCTTGTTCACTACCCCCCACATTCACTAACCCTCTCCCGCCACCACATTCATTCACACAAGAATGATCACTGTCTCCAGGTGCCAAGGCCAGACTTTCCCTGAAAGTGTTCCTCAGCTCCCAGTTCAGAGGGCCCTCCTGTTCTTACTACCATCACTGCTACCACAACACTTTCTATATCTCCTCAATCCTTAGAGTTCTCATTAAATCCTCCCTGAAGCAATCTGAAACGAAAACTTGTCTCAAGTAGGAAACTGAAGACTATTGGACTTACAACCCAGAGCCAGCTCGAGCAGTTTGCATTTTTTCACAGGAAATGTACACAGGCAATCATGTCTTTGATGGCAAGGACTCTGCTTTCTTCATTTGTGTATCCCTTAGCACATCTACCAGCATGCTCTAGATGTACTCTCAGATATTCATCAATGAATTCATCAGTGAAAATGTGTTGAATTAATGAATGAATAGTTTGTATACAACTAGACTCCTTGAGGGTCTTGGCTTTGTTTTATTAAAGTCTCTCCATTAATTCTTAGTCATTTATGAACTCTAACTTTGACATTCAATACTAATATTTTATAATATTGATATGGTATGGTATTCTTTATTATAGTTTTTTCCACTCTTATTTTGTCCTAAAAATCATATAAGCACTTGTGCTATAAACCGCAAATGTTTGTGTCCCCCCAGATTCATATGTTGAAGCCTAATCCTTAATGTGATGATATTTCAAGGTGAAGCCTTTGACTGATAATTCAGAGCCCTTATGAAAAAGACCCCAGAGAGCTCCCCAACCATGTGAAGACACAGAAGACAGCTGTCTATGAACCAGAAAGTGGGCTCTGACCAGACACTGAACCTGCCTTGATCCTGGATTTCGCATGCTCCAGAACTGTTGAGAAATAGATCTCTGTTGTTTATAAGCCACCCCATCTATGGTTTTCTGTTATAGCAGTCCAAACAGACTAAGACAACTTGGGAAACATACACATTGGCCAGGACCTTCCAAATCTACAGTATCAGAAAATTCTGTGGAATGTCCTAAGAATCTGTATTTTTAAATCCAACTAAATAATTCTTAGGGCCAGAGAATTTGGAAACCCTGCTTTACTGACAATCTCAATATGTCTTAGTTGAGGTTAATTATTTTTTTTTATCTTTATGATAAAAAAATATATATTTTAAATATATTTCCATGAGCATTAACTTAACATCAAAATACCTGGACACCATTCTCATTAACTATCATCTCAGTATTTTGGGGCTACTCCAGTGTTTCCTAAATTCGTTAGATTCATGGTGGGGGCAAAGGGGATGCAGAGGGCTCTTTAAAAAATGCTAAAACTCGGGTCACACCCAAGACAAATTAAATCTCATTCTCTAAGGCTGTGACATAGGCATTAGTATTTTTTGACTCACATATACTAATAAATTAGCATTTATTTCCCAACATGCACCCACGTTTAGGAACCACTAGACTAATCATTAACCTCTCTAAGCCTATGTCTTTATGAATAAAATATAGACAACCCCCATTCTAAAATGTTATTAGGAATTAATGTAATTAATGCATGTGAATATACCTTATAAGTGATAAAACCCTGTGTAAACCTAATGCATTCTATTTTAGGTTTCAAAGGATTTTGAGTAAAGGTTGACAAATTTGAAAATAAGAATTTTTATATATTCTATATATTTACTTTTTTAAATGCTTATAATTGTGATGGTCCATTCAACAGTTTAACATGGTAGTTTCAGCTTGCAAAAGAAACCGGAGTTCTGAAGGCTGTCCTTACAATTTAGGCATATTTCCATCAGGTGGCAGTAGTGTATGTGTGTGGTCCTGGTTTAAAGCAGTGGTTCTCAGCTCTTGTGCAAATAAGTCTTCTTTGGCTTGGGTTTAACCCTGAGGATTTTTATTCAGAAGGTCTGGAGTGGGACCTTAGCATCTGTAAGTTTATCAGGATCAGCATGTCATTCCGATGCCCTGTTGCTAACCATGGTGAGTTTGTTATTTCTGTTTAGGCCTTCTGTTCTATCTACCAGATTTAGTCATAAATGTTCTACTTTTTTAATGTCAGAAATATCTCTTCATCGTGTAAAGCAGAAGATCGTTTTAGAATAGTTTTTAAAATATTTGGATCCATATGGATACCACTCCTTATTACTACTACCATTCAGTCTTTATTATATAATCTTAAAATTTTTATTTCAAAATGTGTCTTGGCCTTTTTGATATGTAAGCAAACCTTCCCAATGTCTGTGATTACTATTTGCCTTTTTAAAAAGCCAGAGAAGAGCATCTTGGCAGCTCAATCGGTTAAGCTGCCAACTCTTGACTTCAGCTCAGGTCATGATCTTAGGTTCCTGGGATCGAGCCTCTTGTCGGTCTCTGCCTTCTGCCCAGAGTCTGCTTCAGGATTCTCTCTCTCCCTCTGCCCCTCCCCGTGCTCACTCGCTCTCTCTCTCAAGTAAATAAATAAATAAATAAATAAATAAATAAATAAATAAATAAATCTTAAAAAGAAAAAGAAAAAGTGGGAGAATGTATATTTCCCCTGGCTGTGGTTCTTAACCTTCAGTGGGCATGGGGAATAACTGAGGCTCTCATTAACAGTGTACACTCCATCCAGACCTAGTGAATTAACCTTTGGGTTGAGTTCCAGAATTCTGAATTTTAGGCTATCTCCCTCAGTTATTGTGATGCACACTAAATTTTGAGAACCATTGACTCTATGGAATCAGAGGCTGAGGTAGCTTTGGTAAGGTAGAGAACACTAAGGGAGACCTCACAGGAACCAGATGCAAAATTCTGTGAGGAATTGTCTCCTTCTTTCCTCTTCCTGGGCCTCATCTTAGTACAAGTAGTGGTACAGACTACGTTGTTATTCAGTGACCCTAAGGAGAGGCACCAAACATTGGTTGGTGATGGTACACAACCTCTGGAGTTCCCCCAGGTGAAATTTGAAACTGGCCTTCATACACAGAGGGCAAGGACAGACTGAGAAAAGTGGCAGGCTACTCCAAATTGGTAGGTGACAGTTTTAATAATCAAGGGAACTTAAATGATACTTGTCTTGGATGGCTGCAAGCCAGAATCTTAAGAATTTATATAGAGGTTTTCACTGGATTCAGTTACATGTACCACCCAGATACGCTCAACAACACATTGCTCTCTCAAAGCTATGTCCTTGAAATGGCTCCCACAGTAGGGATGGAAGGGAGTAAAGAGTTTCAGATTGCCTGGGTCCAGCTCCCAGGTCAATCGGTAGTCATGTCCTCTTGATGACTTCCTCCAATAATTGGTAAATTTTCAGCACTAAGTCCTATTGATTTTCGTTGCCAGTCCAACCATGGAGCCTGCATCAGTGAAGTTACAGCAAATAATGGTTTTGTATTGGGGAAATACTCCCTTTCTTTATCCCTGTGGGGGTTTTTTTGTTTGTTTTTACTTTTGTTTTTTTTGAAGGAGGCGAAATAGCCCTTATTGGAAAGGTGATGTGGTAGAAAGGAGGGGTAATGCAGAGGAAAGTCCCATTTTCTCCTTGGAGTTACTGTAAGATACCTCAGATGTTCTCTTTCTCTATTTTCTTTTCCCTCCTCAACCTGACTTTTTCCCATCTATTGTCTTCTCCCCTTGGTTTGTTGGTTGTGGTCCTCTCTTGAAAAAACACCCATCTAGAACAGATATAGGCACCAAAAAAAAAAAAAAGAACAAAAAGAAAACCTATATCTGAAATCACCCAATTCATCTCTAAATTGCACTAATAGCATATTTGATCATTTACTTGGGCTAATTATTTTTATTGTTACGTATAATTGTATTTGACATGTCTTTAGTTGACTATGCTTTTATTTCCAACTGTTTGCTTTCATCTACTAGCATTTTATACATCCTAAGACTTCATCTGCCTTTGATTTCAGATAAAATGTGTATTTTCTGCAGAATAAGCAGTAAATGATTTTCTACTAAAATATGTTGGATTGGTAGGAACACATGATGAGGGTGGGTCACTGAATTTTCATATTTGTTATTTTATGTCTTAAAGAAACTTGTGAATTTTTTTTAAGATTTTATTTATTTGACAGACAGAGATCAGAAGTAGGCAGAGAGGCAGGCAGAGAGGGAGAGAGGAGGAAGCAGCCTCGCTGCTGAGCAGAGAGCCCGATGCGGGGCTCTATCCTAGGACTCTGAGATCATGACCTGAGCTGAAGGCAGAGGCTTTAACCCACTGAGCCACCCAGGTGCCCCAAGAAACTTGTGAATTTTTAACTAATTTTTATATTAAATCATTATTGAATAAGCATTAATCTCAGTAGAACTTGAAGCCAATGGAATCTTGAGATGATGTTTAAAAAAGTTAGATTCTAACAAAAGCATGCAATTTGATTAATCTTTTTCCAAAGCCTTTGCAGCCCTCGGTCCATTTAGCATCTACTCCCTGCTCCCATAGACAAATTATACTCTTTATTATGATTTGAAAAGGACTAAACAAAATGGCTAGATCAGTGCTGTTTAAATAAGAGCTATATCTTATCTGCATCATGTCTACCTCTGTTTAAGCAGTATTCCTTCTCACAGATGTTATGGAAATTGCCATTTCTCCTGGAACTACCACCTAGTTCATTCTCTAGCCTGAGCCCAAGGTCATCTTTCTAAGGCATAAATTTAATTATTTCTTTAGCTTAAAATTTCTGATGGTCCCTTGTACAATGGTTACCTCTTATTCTGGCCATCCAGAACTACTTCTCTATTCATGAAAATTAAGTGGGCTTCTTAAATTTAGTATTAGAGGGAGAAAGTGCTAGTTCTTCCTGGGGAGTGGAAACTGAAAGAGAAAGTCGAGAGCTGTCTTTTTTTCACCATGTGCAGGTAACCGTTAGTCAACAGTGAGAAAGAATGAAGCCTGCCTATGGGGAGAAGCAGAGATGAGAGATAGGGAGCAATCTGCTGGGGGTATTTGAAGCCCTGACTCAAGTTGTTCCTAATCCTCGGCTGTACCCCTGTCCTTCCAGAAGCTGGTTGTTCCACCCTTCCTTATATCACACAAAATACCCCAGGACATTCCCATGAAGCCCCTATGTTAACCTAAGCCAGTTAGAAATAAGTTTTTGTCGCTTGCAAACAAGGGGTCTGAGAGCAGCCCTTCCTGATATGGCCCCAGGCGTCTCAGGTCCATCTTCACATGACCCTTAGGAAGAGTAACAGGTAAGAGAATATGGACAAACAGATTTAAATAATAGAGGCATTTCATTCTCTCACATACCAAGAAGTGCAGACAAAGACAGAGATTTTCCAGTGATGGTTTATCAGTTCCACTACATGATAATGCCTTAGTCAGCTCTACAGTTCTTTGAGTCTTTTCCTTGGTCAAGGAGGGAAGCAGCTCCAGAGAGTCTTTAAGACCTGTGTGAGCATTCCGGACAGGGAAGAAGAGGGCAAGAGCCTTCTCCTCAGGAGGGTCTGTCTTTAGCCCGGAAGGGAAGCTTTAACTGATTTCTCCTTAGATCGGACTGGCCAGAACTGGGTCACATGCCCAACCCTTGACTCATTCCCTAGCTGTCCTGAATTCAGTGGATGCATGCTGGTCATCTGAGTTTCGGATAGCAGAGAAACTGGAGCCGTAGTGGAGCCAAGGAGCTGTGTCTCCCACACGTCTGTTTCCATCACCCTCCCTGTCCCTCCACTGCCACCATCACTACCACCTCCCAATTCCAAGAGCTGGTCTTACCAAAGTGCCTTCAAGGACCCAGACGTGTTGTGCTTTCTGTGGCATCTTGGGTCTCTGGGGCCTTCACACCTAACTTTTGCTCTGCTCAGAACACGCTCTTCTTCCTTCATTTAGTAGCATCTTGGTCTTTTGTGGCTTCTTTTCCAAACCTCTAGGTCTTGGCTTAGATTTCCCTTCCTGTGGAAAGTCTTCCCTGAAACCCAATTTCACAGCACCCTCTTATTAGTCCTGTCTTAGGACCTTTTAGACCATCTGGTAATTTTCTGCTTATTTATATGTTCTACTAGACTGTAAACTTTCTTTCTTTCTTTCTCTCTCTCTCTCTCCCTCCCCTTCCTTCCTTCCTTCCTTCTTTCCTTCTTTCTTTTCTTTTTTCTTTTCTCTTCTTTTTTCTTTTCTTTTCTCTTCTCTTCTCTTCTTTTCTTTTCTTTTCTTTTCTTTTCTTTTCTTTTCTTTTCTTTTCTTTTCTTTCTTCCTGGATAGAGAGCTTATGAGCAGGGGAAGGAGAGAGAGAATCCAAAGCACGCAAACTTGATCTTCTGTCTCTGAGATCATGACCCGAGCCAAAATCAAGATTCAGGTGCTTAACAGACTGAGCCATCCAGGCACCCCTACACCATAATAAGTCTCTGATAGCTTACTGACTAGGCCTTATTTCTCTGTGGCCTCACATAGAGCCTGCACATAGTAGATGATCACTAAATACTTGTAGAAGTAAAATAAGTGGATAATTTTTCGAGCATACTCAAAATCAGTTTGTGTTAAAATTGCTTTAAAAAGGCTCCTAAGAATCTTGGTGTTAATTTACTTACAATTTATATATTTATTTATTTTTAAAAGATTCTATTTATTTATTTGTCAGAGAGAGAGAGAGCACATGCACAAGCAGGCAGGAAGAGTGGCAGGCACAGGTGGAGAGAGAAGCAGGCTCCCTGCTGTGCAAGGAGCCCGATGTGGGACTCGATCCCAGGACCCTGGGATCATGACCAGAGCTGAAGGCAGCGGCCTAACAGACTGAGCCACCCAGGTATCCCATACTTACAATTTTTATTAAAGGGAATAGACAAAAGAGTGATTTGTTAAAAAAAAATTTCCATTTATGTCTTGGCTGTGATGGCTTCCAAAGAGCACAGCAACGGATGATTTCCCACTTAGGGAGGGCAATATTCATTCTGTTTTTCTCACTTAAGAGCTAAAGATTCTAAGAGCTTTTTAATGGTCCTTACATAGTTTTTCAAATGGGCAGATTTCTGCATATGGATTCACAACATAGAAACTAAATGTACTAAGTGATGAACTTACTTCCTTAGTTAAATTTCATAAAGTGCTACTTTACTCAGCAACTTCTTGCTACCACTTTATTATAAAAAAGCAATGTGACATGATTTTCCAATCCTTTTTGTAAGTAGATGAAGTTTAAGGAAGGAAGGAATTAAATGAAGAGAAAAATAGTCACATTTGATTAATATAGCCAAGCAGCACTTTGAAATTTTAGCACTTTGAAATTAAACATTGAGTTTGCAATTCATGTGAGGTAATGAAATACTCATTTACAAATTCTGAAGAGAATTTGCTAGGAATAGTGACTTGGGTCTTCTTTGGATTTTAGACATAATGTGGCCACTTTGGGGTGTCACATACTAGCCTTTTCCTTTTGGGTGGCCCCCCAAAAGCTGTGAGTTTGGAGTGGGGCCCAGCGTGCGAGGGGCTTTCCAGTTAGCACAGGCTGCAAGCATATGTATTAATTGATTCAGTGCTGCTGGAAAGGTCTGTGGCCCAGTCAGAAGCTGTATGGAGTTTGTGACAAGCACCAAGAAGATCATCAGAAAGGAGACCTTTTGTGTTTGGGAAAATGCAAAGGCTTCTTCAACAGATGACTCTTGACTTGTGGCTAGGCTCATGTAGAGACTGAAGCCTTCCACCATCTGGTATAACACAGCCACAGTACCTTGATGTCTGACACGAAATGGTGGTGTCTCAGACACTTAGCCATAAAGTGAGCCATTCCCAGCAGTACTCCACCACGGGTGGATTGAGAAAGAAGAGAGCCCTGTAAGACCAAGCCTGTGAGACGTCTGAAGACACAGGCAGACGGTTGTACTCCTATGTTATTTTCTTACATAAGTCTCATGGGGAGCTTCCTTGGCCTGGTGGATCAGGGACAGAGTAACTTGAACCTGCTGTACATATGGTTTTGCATGATATGCCAGCACCAGACAGATGAGAGGAAGTGCTTCTGTTCTTCTAGGTGGCCCTGCCCTACAAGTGAGAAGGAAAATGCTTATAATCCTTAAATTCTGAGCAAAAAATGTTATTGTTCACTTCGCTTTGAAGGAAACATTTTATTGTTTACTTTATTTGAGGTCAGGATTATACTAATTCTTAAACTAATTATTTGGCCAAAGGTAACTTCAAAATCTGTAACAAGTAAGATAGTTGGGATCTAGCCCTGAAACTGGGGCTAAAGACCCCCTGTTGTGCCAGACATTTACCCTTTCATTGCTAGATTGTGGAGGGGTCAGAGAGGTCTCTGAAGGAAGGCCAGAGTGACTTGGGCAATGATGGATATACAGGGGAGGAGGCTTTGGACAGAGCTGGTTTTT